>ML677408.1:3409928-3421407 GCA_007922305.1 Dermatemys mawii
CGGCACTCGTTCAGCGTGGAGGAATATGGTGCGCAGCGGGGCCCAGGCTCCTGGGAGGGAGGGCGAGAGAAGAACTCTGATGTTTCCCTTGAAACAGCTGCCATCTACCCCCACCCTCGCCCCAGACACCTGCCCCTGATCCCCGCAACTGCCATGTACCCCCAGCTTCCCCAAACATCCTGCCCCTGAGCCTCACCCCACAGTGCTCCCACCTTTTCTCTGCTGGCCAACCCCCCATTCTGCAACACCCCCCCGCCCGACTTCCTACCTCACCTGCTGTCCCATCACAGAACTGCACATTCACCCAGCCCCGATGCATGCTCCCCTCCTGTGGCTTCTGGGCCTCAGATCCACCCAGCCAGCTCCTATCAGTGCCCAAGACAGGCCAGACCACAAGGGACAAACTGCCCTGGAACAACTCCCCCACCCCCACCCCAGCTCCTCAGGACTGAGCCCAGGTGTGAATTGGGCGCTGTCTGTCCAGGCTGCCTGGTGGGGCCCTGCTGGGGACGAGGTCCCAGCCAAACACCAACTCCCGGAGGGGAACAGCTGGGACCTCATCAGCCAGGTGAAACACCCACATCCACTGGGCCCCCATGGTCCTAGTCCTGCTCTCAGCCCCACATGGTCCCTGGCGCGTCCCTGCTCTCAGGCCCACATGGTCCCTCGCCCTGGTCCCGCTCTCAGCCCCACATGGTCCCTGGCCCAAACCCCAGGTCTTCAGCTAGGCTGACCATACATCTCATTTGGCCAGGACAGTCCCTTTTTTAAGCCCTGTCCCGCTGTCCCGTCTTTTGGCAAATGTGGGTATTTGTCCTATTTGCTCTTGCCAACTTGATCTATGGGGGGCAGAGGAATATATGGAGCGGGGAGTGGGGGCGAGTGGCAAGGCCAACCCCAAGCTGTGGGGAGGCAGGGCTCTTGTGGGGGGGCAGGCAGGGTGTGAGTAAACTAGTGACGCCAGCCCCAGCCTTTGGGAGATATGGTCACCCTACCTAGAATGTGAGGTTGGGGCTGAGAGGTTTGTAGTGTGCGAGTGGAATCGGGGCTGGGGAAGAGGGTTGGGGCGTGGTGAGGTGAGGGCTCTGGCAGAGGGTGTAAACTCTGGGGTGGGATCAGGGTTGAAGGGTTTGGGCTTCAGTAGGATGCTCTGGGCTGGGATCGAGGAGTTCGGAGGGGGATTGGGGCTGGGATAGGGGGTTGGGGTGCGAGACGGGGTGAGGGATGCAGGCTGCTGGCGTTGCTTATCTCAAGAAGCTGCTGGAAGCACTGGCATGTCCTCCCTTCGGCTCCCAATCACCGTTTGCCCGCTAATGGGAGCTGTGGGGAACAGCGTTTGGGGTGGGAGTAGCGCGCGGAGTCCCCTGGCTGCCCCTATGGGTAGGAGCGGAGGGGGGACATGCCGCTGCTTCTGGGAGTGGCATGTAGCCATGGCACGCAGGGAGCCTGCCTTAGCCCTGCTGCCCCGCCAACTGGACTTTTAATGGCCTGGTCTGTGGTGCTCACCGGTGCCCCTTCGGTCCCTTTTCGACCACACATTCCAGTTGAAAACCGGACACCTGGGAATCCTACTGCTGCAGCCTGCAGCCTCTTCCCAGCTCTGCTCCATTTCCAGGCCCTTCCCCTTTACAGCCCTGCAGGCAGGTTGGGGGGTTGGGAGGCTTCAAGACCCAGGGAGAAGCTCCGAGGCCGAGGATTGTGATGAAACCCCCGAGCCGAGGCTGCGGGTCAGTTTCACCCCGTCCCTCTCTGCCCCCCAGTGCTGCCCAAGTTCCAAGTGACTCTCGAGCTGCCCCCCACAGTGACGGTGCTGGATGAGACAATCCTGCTGCGAGTGTGCGGCCGGTGAGTGTGAAAGCAGCCCTGCCAGGCCGATAAAGGGGGGGCTGGTACCGCCCTGGACTTGACACCCCTCCCCTGCTTCCCAGGCCATCATCTGACCTGTCCCTTCCCTGCCTGTGCCCCGCTCTGCCCCATGCTCATGGCCAGGCAGGGCTCCCTGGGCCTCTCACTCCCATCCACATGACCAGCCCCACCCCAGCAGGGACCCTCTATGGGCAGGGACGTTGGCCCCCTGCCCTCCCACTTACTCTCTCTCTCTTCTCTGCTAAACAGATACACCTACGGGAAACCCGTCCTGGGGAGGGTCCAGGCCAGCTTGTGTCGGGAGAAACAACCACCCTATCGCTGGTACCGTCTTGACCATCTTGATCCCAAGCTAACTGGGGATCTGTGCGTGGAGCTTACTGGCCAGGTGAGTGCGACTGGGGCCAGGGGGAGGTACATGGCCTGCTGCTAGAGGAGGCTCCTCTCCATGTTTTTCTTATGCTGGCCAGAGGGGGTGCTGTGATCTGCCTTGATGCTGCTGGTGTAAGTGCAGGCAAATCAGGCCCTGGGTCTATCAGGGTCCCCATCTGGCAGGCACGGGGGACTTAAGAATGACCAAACTGGGTCAGACCAAGGGTCCATCTAGCCCAGTGTCCTGTCTTCCGACAGTGGCCAGTGCCAGGTGCCCCAGAGGGAATGAACAGAACAGGGAATCATGAAGTGATCCATCCCATCGCCCACTCCCAGCTCCTGGCAAACAGAGGTTAGGGACACCCTCCCTGCCCATCCTGGCTAATAACCATTGATGGACCTGTCCCCCATGAATTTATCTAGTTCTTTTTTGAACCCTGTTATAGTGTTGGCCTTCACAACATCCTCTGGCAAAGAGTTCCACAGGTTGACTGTGCGTTGTGTGAAAAAATACTTCCTTTTGTTTGTTTTAAACCTGCTATCTGTTAATTTCATGTGGTGAACCCTAGTTCTTGTGTTATGGGAAGGAGTAAATAAAACTTCCTTATTTACTTTCTCCACACCAGTCATGCTTTTGTAGGCTTCATATCCCTCCTTAGTCATCTCTTTTCCAAGCTGAAAAGTCCCAGTCTTATTAATCTCTCTTCATACAGAAGCCGTTCTGTACCCCAATCATTCTTGTTGCCCTTTTCTGAACTTTTTCCAAGTCCAACATATCTTTTTTGAGATGGGGCGACCACATCTGCACTCATTATAAAATATTGCTCAGGCATGCAGGTGTGAAATGAGGGAGGCCAAATCACACTTGGAGTTGCAGCTAGCAAGGGATGTTAAGTGTGAGAAGAAGGGATTCTTCAATTATGTTAGCAACAAGAAGACAGTCAAGGAAAGTGTTGGCCCCTTACTGAATGAGGGAGGCAATCTAGTGACAGAGGATGTGGAAAAAGCAAATGTATTCAATGCTTTTTTTACCTCTGTCTTCACGTACAAGGTCAGCTCCCAGACAACTGCACTGGGCAGCACAGTATGGGGAGGAGGTGACCAGCCCTCTAAGGAGAAAGAAGTGGTTCAGGACTGTTTAGAGAAGCTGGATGAGCACAGATACATGGGGCCGGATGCGCTGCATCCGAGGGTGCTAAAGGAGTTGGCGGATGTGATTACAGAGCCATTGGCCATTATCTTTGAAAACTCATGGCAATCGGGGGAGGTCCTGGATGACTGGAAAAAGACTAATGTAGTGCCCATCTTTAAAAAAGGGAAGAAGGAGGATCTGGGGAACTAGAGGCCAGTCGGCCTCACCTCAGTCCCTGGAAAAATCATGGAGCAGGTCCTCAAGGAATCAATTCTGAAGCACTTAGAGGAGAGGAAAGTGATCAGGAACAGTCAGCATGGATTCACCAAGGGCAAGTCAGGCCTGACTAACCTAATTGCCGTCTACGATGAGATAACTGGCTCTGTGGGTGAGGGGAAAGCAGTGGATGTGCTATTCCTTGACTTTAGCAAAGCTTTTGATACAGTCTCCACAGTATTCTTGCCAGCAAGTTAAAGAAGTATGGGCTGGATGAATGGACCATAAGGTGGATAGAAAGCTGGCTGGATCGTCGGGCTCAACGGGTAATGATCAATGGCTCCATATCTAGCTGGCAGCCGGTATCAAGCAGAGTGCCCCAGGGATCGGTCCTGGGACTGGTTTTATTCAATATCTTTATCAGTGATCTGGAGGATGTCATGGACTGCACCCTCAGCAAGTTTGCAGGTGACACTAAACTGGGAGGAGTGGTAGATACGCTGGAGGGTAGAGATAGGATACAGAGGAACCTAGACAAATTAGAGGATTGAACCAAAAGAAATCTGATTAGAGGACCTTCCCTCTTATCCCATGACAGCCTACTTTACTTAAGAGCCTTTGGTGAGGGACCTTGTCAAAGGCTTTCTGAAAATCTAAGTTCACTATATCCACTGGATCCCCCTTATCCACATGCTTGTTGATCTCCTCAAGGAATTCTGGTAGTTTGGTGAGGCGCCATTTCCCTTTACAAAAACCATGTTGACTCTTCCCCAACAAATTATGTTCATCTGTGTGTCTGAAAATTTTGTTCTTTACTACACTTTCAACCAGTTTGCCTAGTAGTGAAGTCAGGTTTACCAACTGTAATTGCCAGGATCACTTCTAGAGTAATTTTTAAAAATTGATGTCACATTAGCTATCTTCCAATTATTTGGTACAGAAGATGATTTAAATGATAGGTTACAGACAACAGTTAGTAGTTCTGCAATTTCACATTTGAGTTCCTTCAGAACTCTTGGGTGATTGTCATGTGGCCCTGGTGACTTACTGATGTTTAATTTATCAATTTGTTCCACGACCTCCCTCTAATGACACCTCAATCTGGGACAGTTGCTCAGATTTATCACCTAAAAAGAATGGGTCAGATCTGGGAATCTCCCTCACATCCTCAACTGTGAAGACCAATGCAAAGAATTCATTTAGTTTCTCTGCAATGGTCTTATCATCCTTCGGTGCTCCTTGAGCATCCCAGTCGTCCAGTGGCCGCAGTGGTAGTTTAACATACTTCCTGCTTTTGATGTGCTTCAACAAATTTTTGCTATTACTTTTAGAGTCCTTGGCTAGCTGTTCTTCACAGTCTTTTTTGTCCTTTCTAATAATATTTTTACACTTCATATGCGCCTTTCTATTTTCCTCAGTAGGAATTTACTTTCACTTTTTAAAGGATGCCTTTTTACCTGTCACTGCTTGTTTTACTTTGTTGTTTAGCCACAATGGCACTTTTTTGGTTCTCTTATTATGTTTTTTAATTTAGGGTACACATTTAAGTTGAGACTCTAATGTGGTATTTTTAAAACGCTTCCATGCAGCTTGCAGGGTTTTCACTTTTGGTGCTGTACCTTTTAATTTCTGAGCAGGGACTTGCCCCCAGGTCTCTCCAGACCTCGGCTAGTGCCCTAGGTTACAGGGCCACCCGTCCTCATCAGCAGTTCTCGTTCAGGGGGGGCGGGGGTGGGCAGTGTAAAGATACACATCTCCCCAGATGCTCACAGTCCCTGGGAGGTGTAGGGAGGCCGAATGCAATTAACCAGTGTTCAGACGACGATGGGGGG
Source organism: Dermatemys mawii (assembly GCA_007922305.1). Classification (NCBI taxonomy): domain Eukaryota; kingdom Metazoa; phylum Chordata; order Testudines; family Dermatemydidae; genus Dermatemys; species Dermatemys mawii. The sequence continues at coordinate 3,415,347 of ML677408.1, forward strand.
CAAGCACCAAGGGATCTGTGATGGGCACAAGTGGCCTGGGTCACTGTTTTACATCTCATCCCAGCCGCAGCTGCTTGAGGTGCACACCGCCCCCTAGTGCTGCACTGGGGTACTGTGTCAGGGCTGACTCCAAGGTGAGAGCGCCCCCTGCTGCTAACTTCACCACCCAGGTTTTCTTTGAGTGTCTCCCATCCAAACACTAACCAGACCAAGCCCGATTAGAGACCTGCTGAGCTGACACCTGCCGGGCCTGGTGCAGAGCTGCTGCTAACGGGCTATGATTCTCTCACGCCAGACTGAGAGCAACGGCTGCTTTTCCAGAGAGGTGTGGACGACTCCCTTCAACCTGACCCACACTGGCTACAGGATGAGCCTCCAGGCCAAGGCATCTCTCGTGGAGGAGGGGACAGGTGGGACTGAAATCAAGGACACATGGACACCCCCAGGCAGCCCCCAGCACTAACCCCCAGGGCAGAGGGGTCTCACTTGCCCATGTGGTAATGTCATTACACATAGCCCAGCTGCTTTAGAGATGGGCCCAAGAGGTGGTGTTTGGGGCTTGGCTCTGGGGTTCTGGTTCAGCCCATCACTGGATCGATCTCTCATGAGGAGTTCAGACCTGGGTACGTTCCTGCAAAGACTAAACACCCTCCCGTGAGTGGCCTCTGGCTTTGGACTGAGCGGGCACAGAGGGGAGTGAAGGCCCAGCCTGTGTCACTGGGCCGTGAGTCACGGCCTCAGTGATGTTAGCGCTTAGCGCTCAAAATTGCAAGTGCTAATCACTTAGGGTATGGTTACACTTACAAGATTATAGCGCTACGGGTTATAGCGGTCCCCTTATACAGTAATATGTATAGCGCTATTGTATGTCCACACTCAGACGCGCCAGCGGTATAGCATGGCCACATTTGGGGCACTTAATGCGGCATTAAGAGCAGCGCGTTAGGGCAGGTATCCCAGCATTCAGCTGGGTGCAACGTGCTTTTTAAACTAGGGAGGGTGAGGGGGGACGCGTTGTGTGTATGCGGAGGGAGAGAGAGAGTGATTTTTCCGTTCTTCTGAAAGCCTGTCAGCGAGCCTCCGTTCACAGAGGGCTTTGTTTTCACACAGGCTCCCTCCTTAAACATTTGCATTGCTTATCTGCCGAGTTAAGAGAGAAACTCTAAAGAGGTACTTCCGCATTCCTCCAGCCCAGTTCAAAACAAAGGGAAGAGACGTCAATTGCCTTAAATGGCTCTAGGCATCTCCAGAGATCACTTGTAGCACAGTGGGTGTCCACATTCTTGCTGTAGTGCTACAGTAGCTGCGCTACAGCCCTTATTCCCCATGCGGAGGTGGATTAACAATAGCGCTATAACTCAGCAGTTATAGCGCTCTACGTGCCTTCCCAGTGTGGACGGGGAGGAGGTTATAGCGCTCGTGGGGGCTTTATAGCGCTATAAAGTGCCAGTGTAACCAAGCCCTTAGTAACGAACCCAGAGAACTCCACATTGAACCCCGAAGAATCCGGATTTCCAGAGTGGCCCACCCCCATTTGACTGAAAACTGTAACTGTGGGGAGCTCAGTGATGATGAAGTGGCTGGATGAGAGCGGGTCCAGAATGGCCACGGGTCACTGGAAACTTCTGAAAATGGGTGTTTCCGGGGGCAGGCCCTGTGCTGACAGGTCCGTGTGCGGGGTCAGCTCTGGGGACGTTCAGGAAGGAGCTCTCTGCTGGGAAAAGAGCCGTAGAGCCAGGAGACCTGCTAGCAAATGTCACGTGGCTGGTTTGGCATTAAGCTCCATGGGACAGTGAATCTAAATTTTCTAGTTTCCAGATTCCCCAGGAAAATCCTTCTCCGACCCCAGCCAAACCTCCCACATTCTCCCCCAAATCACACCCTCCAGTCCACAGCGAGAGGGGGTAGAAATGGCTGGGCAGATTGTTATGGAGAGAAATCTGGGACATAGCCTCAATTCCTGTGTCGCTCTTGGCACCTTCCTCCTATTGTCCCTCCTCTCCTGCTAGGGGTGGAGCTCAACGCGACCAAGAGCTGCAAGATTGTGTCTGAAATTGCTACAGTGACCTTTGAGGAAGCTGATGCTACCTACAGGACTGGAATCCCCTACGCTGGCAAGGTAACGGGATTACCAGTGTGGGACAGTGGAATGTGTCTGTACCAAACTGTAACCTCCATTTACATTGGCTGCTTGCCGGATGTGCTGCACTTCTGGTGCACGTGTGCCCCAGGCACTGGAGATCAGGATGCTTTAGCTGTGCTCTCCATGTCCTCCAGCCCCCTCTTACCGAGAGCACAATGGAGGTTGAGCAACCAGCCAACCCTCAGATCCTTCTCACGCCCTCTGGCTGTGAGACAGAGCCAGCAGCAGTGTCCGGTCTCCTGCTCCGATGAAGTTTTTCTCTTTGCATTTTAGAAATAGTAGTTTTTGATAGTTAACTGGAGATAGTGGTTTAGTTAGTTTAGCTGAACTCTCCCGTTTTAGGGACGATTTAAACTCCCTCTCCTTGGAGCAAAGAATGTCATCCATACTTACAGGGTGAGGGAATCTAGCCTGGGATTCAGGGACTCTGAAAAACACTTGGGGATCGTGGTGAATAATCAGCTGAAAACAAACTCCCAGTGTTCCAACAGGGCCAAAAGAGCTAATGCAATTCTGGGATGTGTAAACAAGAGACTTTTGAGTAGGAATAGACAGGTTCTGTTACCTTTATATTTTTCACTTGTGTGTCCACAGCTGGAACACTGTGTCCAGTTCTGGTGCCCACAATTCCACAATGGTATTGATAAGTTGAAGAGGGTTCAGAGAAGAGCCCTAAGAATGGCTGAAATATTAGAAAACATGCCTTATGGTGACAGAGTCAAAGAGCTGCATCTATGTATCTTAACAAAGAGAAGGTTAAGCGGTAACTTGATTACAATTTGTAAGTATCAACAAGGGGAACAAATATTCAATAATGGGCTCTTCAGTCTAGCAGGGAAAGGTCTAACACGATCTGGAAGTTGAAGCTAGACAAATTCAAACTGGAAATAAGGTATAAATTTTTTATAGTGAGGGTAATTAACCAACAATTTACTGAGGTTTGTGGTGGAGTCTCCATCCCTGACCATTTATAAATGAAGACAGGATGTTCTTCTAACCAATCTGCTCTGGGCATTATTTTGGGGCAGGTCTCTGGCCTGTGCTATGCAGGAGGTCAGACTAGATAATCACAATGGTCCCTTCTGGCTTTGGAGCCTATGATTCCTGGTATGGGGGGTAGGGCTCTGAGGTGAGCAGTTGCTGACTTCTCCAGAGACCGATTCTCACGGTGGCAAGTTGACCGCTGCCACTCCCCCATCATCTCTGCTCCCGCCTCTTGCAGTGGTGGAGTTCTGGAGTCGACAGGGAGGGTGCTCAGGGGTCAATTTATCGCATCTACACTAGATGCGTTAAATCGATCCTTGATAAATCAATCACTACCTACCAATCCAGCGAGTACTGTAGATGTGGCCCAAGTGTCTGTATTGTCTGGGTACACAGACACACATTAGAGAGCAATGCAGAACTTCAGAGCCCTCCCTGTGAAATCCAGGGAGACTAGACTGAAGGTATTTCTCCTGGAGAAGTCTAGGAGACTAGAGAAGAGCGTTCATCAGGACATTTGTTCTTTGGCAAAGATCTATAACTTTTAGGCCTTCTAACAGTAAAGTGACTGTGGTTCAGAAATTCCCTTGCTAACCCCAAGTTCCTTGCTGCTTTCCTACCACATTGTCCCTAAGGGGTTAATCTTGAATCCCAGCATGGCCACGGCCCAGGGGGACTCAGAGGGAATGTGTGTAAGCAAAGCAACGGGGCTGGGAGATTGAGTCACTGGTTCCAGAGCCTAGGGGCGGCTGGACTGCAGAGTCCCACATCTCAAGGGTGGGCTCAGTCAAGGGGTGAGACAACGTTACCCCTCAGTGCTCACCCCAGCACCGCCAGCTACTCTAGTCCTCTCCCAGCTTCTTCCCAGATCTGCTCATGCCCCTCAGTCCTCACCCCCAACACCCTACCCCAGCCCTGAGCCTTCCCAGTGCATCTATGTGCTAGATTGCTTTGTCCCTTTCTGTTCCCATCCAGCTTTTTAGTTCCCTAGAGTTGTGAGTCTCCCCCTTTCTCTCTTGACTCAGATGCTCCTGAAGGCGGCAGATGGCTCTGCACTGAAGAACGAGAAGCTGCAGCTCTTTGTTAGCTATGGAGACGTGAGGCAGGACCAGACCTTCCTGACAGATGAGTCTGGCAGAGCCTCCTTCGAGCTGGAAACCTCTGGATGGACTGGGAGCGTCACTCTGAGGGTAAGTGACGGGCATCCCAATACCTGAGGGGACCCTGCACTCCAGCCTCTGATCATCTCCTTTGGGCTGGACTGGACACCCGAATCTGTTGTACAAGGATACCCAGCACTGGGCCCAGCAGCTCCAGGGCTGCTGAATTGCCTCTGTTGGCCTGCCCCATTTGAACCACTGGGGTTTTCCATGTCACTCTTGTTAAGTGCTGAGAAATGTTGTTTTGCTGTGATTACCCTGTCTAGTCTGCTAAACTGCTCAGTGCTTCTGTTCTTGGAGCTCCGGTGTTAGCAGCAGTAGCAGAGACTGCAGCCGGCTAATTCAACAGACCTCAGTGTTACTCATAAAGAAAGACCACAGGCACAGTTCAGTGGCGAAGGTACTTGGCTAAGTTTGTTGTCCATGAAGCACTGTCCTAGCGTCTGGCTTCATTGTTACAGGTACACTAACATATGTATGCGCATGACAGCGGACAGCTCAGTCAGCAGCGGGACTGTCTGCTGCTCCCTTGGCTGGACAAAGGTGCCCTTTCTATGACTTCCCCTTTTATACATTGATGCAAACCAGTTACGTATGACACTCCTGACATGGTTAGTTACCAACCCTGCACCTTGTACCTGCTGGTTCAAACAAAACAACCCCATTCACTACTCCGTCCTGCCATTCTTATCTTACTTTGGGTTGGTGAGTTCCTGTACCACCTTCAAGGATTGTGTTTATGCCGTTACTCGAGAACTCTAGCTTAGGATGTACCTGAACACCTAGTACTTCTTAGGAAAGCCTGTGTTCTAGCAACACTAGTCATATCTTTGCCAAGTTCATGTACCAGACAGTGGACTTCTAAGCAAGCATCTGCTTTATGACAGGGCCTGGCTATGCTGACTGTGGTCTTACACCAGGCCGACTGCTCCAGATTCTCTCTCTCTACTATAACTCTTATGGATGCAGGGCTAGGGGTCTTGATGAAGAAATTGGTTGTCAAAGCCTGTCCTGCCCTGGTGGCATTCCTGTCCTATGCTGGGCACTCTCCATCCCTGATGATTCCCATCGCTCTCTCTCTGTCCCCCAGGGGCAATTCAAGCAGGTGGATCACAGCTCTGTGTTTGGGAGAGTCTCTCCCAGTTACCTGGATGCCTATCGTCACCTGGAGCCCTTCTACTCCAAGAGCCAGAGTTTCCTGAAGATCCGCTCACTGGGAGGGGAGCTGCCCTGCGACCAGGTCCAGCAGCTCCAGGTGGATTACGTCATTGCTAGGGAGGCCCTGGAGAACGGGTCCAGGAGCCTGGATTTCATCTTCCTGGTGAGCCCAGCCTGGGAGACTAAACCGTGTGTGAGTGTGTGCGAGCGAGTGTGTGTGTATGTGTGTGTGAGAGAGAGTGAGAGAGAACACAAGGTGCATGTGTGTGTGAGCATGAGGTGCGGAGTCAGCGCTGTGACCCCACAGCAGACCAGTGAGTAATAGAACGGTTCCTTTGAATTACAAGGCGGGGCTAGATCAGGATGTGGCTTTTCTCCTTTTCACCCTACGGGCTCTAGTTCCAATCTGGCCCCAAAGCGGAGGCTGGCCAGCCTCGGGGGGCTGGGGAATGGGATACTTGCCTGAATGTTCTTTCTTGCTCCCCTGCCATGGCTCAGTCTGTGGGGAGAAGAGGCTGCACCCTGCTCTGACTCCAGCCTGCATGGCCACCCCCATGTCGGGACATTTGTCAGCCCCCTGTATAGAGACAGCTCAGTGACTCCCGTCTCCTCCTCC
>ML677408.1:3421807-3463997 GCA_007922305.1 Dermatemys mawii
GCACCCTCTCACCCTGGCTCTAGCTGGGAACATGAAGGTTGGAGCTGAGATAATGGCTAGGGTAACTGGAGTTTACTCTCCAGGCCTGGTCTCCAGGGGCAGGGGCAGGAGAATTCCCTGCCCCCATGTACAGCAGTAGACAACTGGCAAGGTTCATTGTGGGCAGCTCCTCTTTCCTCTGCGACAGCAGGAGTTGCCCCTGCCCTGGTGATAGTAGGGAATGGATGTGGGGAAGCTGCAGTGACAGACACCCATGCAGGAGATGGGGTTGGGTGCGAGGGCTGGGTGGAGGGAGGCATCTGTGCTGGAGATTGGCCAGGACAATTGGGGAGGTTTGTGGGGTGATGCGCCAGTGAGAGAAGGGGCTGGAATTGGGCTCTGAATTTAGCTCACACACCTCATGATGTCTGTTTATTTTTAGGTCTATAACTTGCTCCCCCGTTTTCCCCAAGGAGACTATCCCGCTGCGGCTCGAGAGCACGAGTCAGACGATTGTCCATATTTCTCTGAGTATGGATACATGAATCCCTGGCGGCGGAGTCCCAGCAGGCCCTGGCCTGTCCAGTTCTCTGGCAGTGACTCTTACCATTTATTTAAGGTAAAGTAAATGTGTAGGCCAGAGCGCAATGAGGCCACAGTTGCTGAACTGGAGCCTCAAAATCAGAGACAGAAATATACATAGCTGGTGTAAATGGTCCCAACACCATTGGAGTCAAAGGGACCAGATGCCCAGCTGGTGTAAATTGACACAGCACCATTGGAGTCAATGAAATGATGCCAATTATGCTGAGGGTCTGGCCTATGGTGAGAGGAACAATGGTAGCACTAGCTTGCCTGAGATACCACTGATCATGAGGGGCAGTTGACTCACCTGTGGACCCTAGAGAGAGCTGAGAATCTCGCCCTCAAGTGGCTTTGTCCCTTTGGTGGAGATCCGAGAGGTTGGTACTGGGCTATCACTCTTTGCTCCTGAGTGCTTGTTTCAAGGTCCGCTCCTATCCCGTGTGCCCGTGTAGTACCAGGAGCGTGAGTGAGGAAGCGTAGCGTGCAATGCTTTCCGTCTGCTGCCAAGAGGCAGCTCTTTGAGTCCCTCACACTAAGCCCCAAAGGTTCAGTTGAGTGCTTTTCCCAAAGTCCGGTTGAGGCTGGGGCATAGCAGAGCTGTCCGGCTGTTCAGGTAAGGCTGAGTATAGGTTGGGGAAAACAATCAGACGAGATGGCAGAGAGTGTATCAGCCCCTCCCACAGGGAGGTCACCCCCAAGTTTGCAATGTGCAGGTCACAATGACGCTGTACCTGCTTTACGTTGATGAGATAACAGCAGTAGCCAGGATGGCATTTCTCCGTATAAGGCTGATCAAACTGTTGCAACCTTTTCAGTCTGGCTTGGACCTTGCTACCATTATCCAGGCCTTTGTCACCTCAAGACTTGGGTTACTGCATTGTGCTCCACAGGGAATGCACCATCAGTCCATTCAAAGACTTGGGCTGGCGCAGAACTCTCTGTAGCTGGGGCTAGTGGAGGGGCACAAATGAAAGATTCTGGGAGGGTGTCATGCCCCCCCAGATTCCTCGAGATGCCTGTGGTGGGGACACAGCAGCACTCTTGGTGTGTCTGTGCAGTACACAGAGTGAGGAAGCCACCGGCAATTCATTCAGACCTGCTAAATCACTCTTTGTGTTTGTTGGAAATAAGCTTTAAGGTTTTTCTTGCGTGTTATTCCTGAGTGTTACTTAGTGCTGCATAGTGTAGCAAAGATGTTACTCATGTCCCTAAAAAGTTAAAATCTATGTTCTACGATATCTGAGAAGTAAAATCAAGTTAATTTGAAGAGAGCAGCTTTTAATGCCCTGCCCCTTCTCTGAGGTTTTGCCCCCGCTCACTCTCTACCCCCCTCCCTCTGTCGCTCACTCTCCCCATCCTCACTCACGCTCATTTTCACTGGGCTGGCTCAGGGGGCTGGGCAGCAGGAGGGGGTAAAAGCTCCGTCTGGGGGTGTGGGCTCTATGGTGGGGCCAGAAGGAGTTCAGAGTGTGAGAGGAGGCTCCAGGCTGAGGCAGTGGGTTGGGATGTGAGAGCGGGTGAGGGCTCCAGCTGAAGGGTTTGGGGTGCTGGAGAGAGCTCTGGGCTAGAGGGTGGAGCTGAGGAGTTTAGTGTATGGGAGGAGGCTCCGAGCTGAGGCAGGGGGTTGGGATATGGGAGGAGGAACGTGCTCTGGGCTGGGAGTGCGGGTTCCAGGGTGGGGCCAGAAATTAGGGGTTCAGGATGTGGGAGGGGGTCCCAGTCTTAGACTGAGAGGTTCCGGGGGCGGGAGTGGGGGTCAGGGATGGGGCGGGGGTTGGGTGGGGGAGGGCTCTGGCTAGAAGTGCAGGCTCTGGGGTGGGGCTAGGGATAGGAGTTTGGGATGCAGCAGAGTTCCCCAGGCTGGGATTGCGGGGTTTGGAGGGCGGGAGGGGATCAGGGCTGGGGCAGGGAGTTGTAGCCCAGGAGAGGGTCAGGGGTGCAGGCTTCGGGAGACATTCACTGCAAGCAACTCTCATAAGCAGCAGCATGTCCCCCCCGATCCATTCCTCCAGCTCCTATGCGGAGATACGGCCAGGTGGCTTTGCACACTGCCGTCTGCTGGCACTGCTCCCGCAGCTTCCACTGTCTTCGGTTCCCAGCCAATGGGAGCTGTGGGGGCAGCGCTTGGGACGGGGGCAGAAGAGGAACCAGCATGTAGGAGCTAGAGGGGGACATGTTGGCTGCTTCCTGGGAGATGTGCAGCATGGAAGCTAGCAGGGAACCTAGCGGTGCTATATGGAGCTGCCAAAATCCCTTTTTGACTGGGTGTTCCAATCAAAAACGGGACATCTGGTCACCCTAGGCCTCTGGTGGGGACGCCCAGTAGCGAGGAGGCTGCACTGCCCCTGACAGCGGCACTCTCCCTGTGTCCCAGCAGCCAAGGGGAGGGAGGAAGCAGCCAGGTGGCTGCTGACTGAGCTCTTCCCCCACCCCATGGGGCTGCTGCGCCTTCTCTGCTGCTGGAGTCCCAGCGCTGCTGCCTGCTTTACAGACCATCCGTCCAGGTGAGTCAGGGGGAGGAGGCAGAGGCAACACATGTGCCTCCAGCAGCAGGGAAGATGTAGCAGCCCCAAGTGGGGGAGGGGAATTCAGCCAGCAGCCAGCCACACTCCTGCTTCCTCCCTCTCTGGGTTGCAGGGACACAGGGAGAGTGCCACCGTGGTGATAAGCCAAGGACCTGGAGTTGAAGCCCCATGTGTTAAACAAGGAGGGGGAAACTGGCTGTGGGGTATTCTCTGCAGGAGGCTCTCAGTCTAGTTGGGAAGTCATAGACTCATAGAATATCAGGGTTGGAAGGGACCTGTGGAGGTATCTAGTCCAACCCCCTGCTCAAAGCAGGACCAATCCCCAACTAAATCATCCCAGCCAGGACTTTGTCAAGCCTGACCTTAAAAACCTCTAAGGAAGGAGATTCCGCCACCTCCCTAGGTAACCCATTCCAGTGCTTCACCATCCTTCTAGTGAAATAGTGTTTCCTAATATCCAACTGTGACAAGTAGGGGGAAGGGTGGACATGACTCCTGAGGCTAAACTACTCTGACCTGGAAACCTGGAGCTGTAACCTGAGATGGAGGGGGAGGGGAGTTGACACCTTGGGGCTGGCAAGGAAACAAAGGGGAGGCAAACGTTGGAGTTTTTTAAAAAGGGGTTAGACGCTGGCTGGGGAAGAGGAGGGAGCCCGAATTCGGGGTCTCACCTCCCTGCCCCCCAGAAGGACCGGGCCAAGGGGGCCTGTTTGTACTAACAGCTCTAAGTGGGATTGTGTGCCTGGCATCTCAAATAAACCTTCTAATCTACTGGCTGGCTAAAAATCACTGTAAATCCCAAGAAGTGGGGGGTGTGAAAACAAAACTCCCCCACCCCCCGTGACACCAACCTAGCCTGCCCCCACTGCAACCTGAGACCATTGCTTCTTGTTCTGTCATCTGGTACCACTGAGAACAGCTGAGCACCATCCTCTTTGGAACCCCCTTTCAGGTAGTTGAAGGCTGCTATCAAATCGCCCCTCAGTCTTCTCTTCTGCAGATTAAATAAACCCAGTTCCCTCAACCTCTCCTCATAAATCATGTGCTCCAGCCTCCTAATCATTTGTGTTGCGCTCCACTGGACTCTCTCCAGTTTGTCCACATCCTTTCCATAGTGGGGGGCCCAAAACTGGACTCAATATTCCAGATGTGGTCTCACCAGGCCGAATAGAGAGGAATAATCACTTCCCTCGATCTGCTGGCAATGCTCCTGCTAATGCACCAGAAAACCAGAACATGGTGACCTTTGATGTCAATAGATGCTGCAAGACCCCATCTGTTTCCCTGGCACTTAGGGGTGGGTTTGGGGAGGACAGAGTGGTATGGCAGTAACTGAGGTATTTTGTTGAATTGAATTGTTAGACTGGTTGTTCGTTGCATTGTCCAGGTTGTGCCGTGCGAATGAGAGGGTTGTTTGTGTGATGAGTTGCTGTTATGAGAGCATCTGGACTTTAGGAGACTTGCCTCCTCTCATCCAAGCAAAGTCACAGATACAGAACCACACTCTTGGAATTGCTTGTATTGCAGCTTTATTGCTTCATAGTTACTTTCCCCTTAATTGGGGAGCAAAAAACAGCCCTTTACTGTCTCTTGTGCAGATTTTTGCTGGTTTTATTGTTTTCCCTTCTTTCCTTTTTCCCAGGATGCGGCTTTGAAAATTCTCACCAATGCCAACACCAAGAAACCTTTCATCTGCCCTGATATTCCGATCTTCAGTTTCAGCAGTCGACCCAACCTTCACCGTGGCCTTCCAGGAATGCCAGGGGGTGAGCTCACATCCTTCTTGTTTCTGAAATTCTCCATGGATTCTCCATTCCCTGAAGTCCAGAAGGGTCAGGCTGGGGAAAGCCCTCAGAGTCGCTGGGGAGAGAGCTCAATGAAACCATCTGCCCAGAGTGAAGCAGCACTCTGAAAAGCCAGCCCATGTTGGTGGTGGATTACAGAGAATGTATCTCAGTGGCGTCAGAGAGCACTGACAAAGGGCAATGCAGAGGGGGGATTTTGTGGCAGAAGGATGCTTGTTGAGTCTAGAAACAAAGAAGAGAAGGAGGAGACTTTGCTGAGGTGTTTTAGATTTTGATGGATTTAGAGGAAAGAGCTGAGTCCCTGCTTTGGTTCCTGCCCCACAATATGAGACCCGGAGACATTTGCTTGAATGAACAGACAGCTGGGAGATTTAGAACAAATAGAAATAAATTCTGGGGGATTCACTGAAGCTTCAGGAGTTATGGAGTCACAGACGGTCTGTCTCCACTGCTACTAAACACCTGTGGCTGGCTTATGTCAGCCGGCTCACAGGGCTCAAACTATGGGGTTGTTCAGCTGCAGTGTAGACATTCGGGCCCAGGCTGGAGTCTCAGAAGGACTCAGAGTCCGGGCTCCAGCCCGCGCCTGAATGTCTACACCTCAGTTGAACAGCCCTGGAGCCCGAGCCCTGCAAGCCTGACTCAGCTGACACAAGCCAGCCCCAGGTATTTAACAGCAGAGTAGAAATATACTCAGAGAGCCGGAGCTGTGCAAAGCTATCAAATCTCCTGCTTCAGGACATCAGCTAATCACTGAAGGGCTCATGACTGGTTTGTTTATTTTGGTCTGTTCCCGGGTTGGACCAACATTCTGGACCAGATATAAACTTTATAAACTGCACAAGAATCAGACACACCAAATGTCAGAGACACTGCCAGCGAGGGTTGTTGATGTGTGTGAGGGGAGAGCATTGTTGTGTCTAACACTGTTGGGGGAGAGGTGTTGGTGCGTGTGAGGGGAGGGCATTGCCATGTCTAATACTGTGCAGGGGAGGGGTGTTGGTGTGTGTGAGGGCAGGGCATCACAGTGTCTAACACGTTGGGGAGAGAGGTGTCAGAGAAGACGTGTCTAACGCTGTGAAGTGCAGGGGTGTTAGTGTGTGTGAGGGGAGGTCGTTTCTGTCTCTAACGCGGTGGAGGAGGGATGTTGGTGTGTGTGAGGGGAGGGCATTGCTGTTTAATGCCCTGTAGAGGAGGGATGTCGGTGTGGGGAAAGGGAGGGTGTTGCCATGTCAAATGCTGTGTGGGGGTGGGTGTTGGTGTGTGGGAGGGAAGGGAGTTGCTGTCTAACGCTGTGTGAAGGGAGGGTGTTACTGTGTCTAATGTTGTGCGGGGGAGGGGTGTCGGTGTGGGGGAGGGAAGGGTGTTCCCGTGTCTAACGCTGTGTGGAGGAGGGGTGTTGGTGTGTGTGAGAGGAGGGCATTGAGGTGTCTAACTCTGTATGGAGGAGGGGAGGGAGTATGGTGTCTAATGCTATACGTGAGAGGGGTGTGGGTGTGCGGGGGGCGGGTGTTGCCGTGTCTAGCGCTATGTGGTGGAGGGCTCTTGGTGCTGGTGAATGTGGAGGGGGTAGTGTGCCTAGTGGGGTTTTTGCGAAGGGGAGGGGCACTGTTGCAGGTGGGAAGTCTGGTGTAGGGGAAAGGCCTCTGTGCCCCTAGAGATGCGTGGGGGGAGGGGAAGGGCCCGGATGTGCCTGAGGCTGACTGTGTGCGGGTGACAAGCCTTGCTTCTCTCTTTCACACTTTTCTAGACTCTATCCACAGATCCGGGATTTTGGGGGTCCGAGAGCGCCTTAGATTAGATAACGTCCTGTCGGAGCCAGAGCCCAGCACCGAGCCAGAGCTAGCGCCACGCGCCTACTTCCCAGAGACGTGGCTGTGGGACCTGGTCCCCGTGGGGTGAGTGAGGAGTTCCTGCAGACCTTCCCTACGGGGGAGCCTCCATGCCTGGCCTTCTCAACCAGTGGTCCCCAAACTTTTGAAGGTTGTGCCCCCTCCTGCCCTTACCCCTGCCCCCACTCTGGAGCTGGGGTCAGGAGTGGGGCCATAGCTTCAGGGGGTGGGAGCAGCAAACAGGGGTAAGGGAGGTGAGGCTGGGGGTGGGGCTGGAGCCAGGAGCAGGGCCAGGGACAGAGCCAGGGCCAGGGGCTGAGGCTGGGGGCAGGGGCAGGAGCAGAGCCGCAGCCAGGCCTGCAGCCGGGTGCAACTGCTCCTGACTTCACCCTTGCACTCACCCTCCACCCCGGGCTGGGAACGGAGCCATGGCCGAGGCCAAGGCTGAGGGTCAGGCTGGGGTCGGGAGTGGAGCCGCAGCCACGCCGCGTTGGGGGCTGGCAGTCAGGCCCCCAGCCAGGTGCAGAGCCGTGCCGAGGCTGGGGACGGGGCCACAGCTGGGGACGGGGCTGGAACAGAGCTGGATGTGGGGCAGGACTGGTGGTATTTCCTCCCCCGGCCATGGGAGCTGTCCCAGGCCACCCATGCTCCCCCCCACGAATATTCCTCCATTCCCCCTTAGTGGAGTGGGCCCCACAGTTTTGGGACCTCTGTTCTAAAGACTTCCCGTGTTGCTTCTGTGCTGAATCCCAATATCCTGAGTTAAGCCCAAATAAAGGCTCCAGACAGCAGGGACAGAGAAGAAGCAGTGGGACTACAAAGGCTGAATTTGGCACAGCTGAGGAAGGGGGACAGCTATGGCATTGCATCCCCTTTCTGGCCTCCACATTCCTAGGGCACACTGAAGATAGATTCAGCCCCCCCTTAGAGGAAAGAGACCTTTGTGCTAGCCCGCAAGCACACTTCCATGCTGGCTTACGGCTCCTTCAAGCCCTCTGTGTGCTCCTGTAGTAGCCCAACAAGGGCAGGACTGGGTCCTGTGTCTAAGCTTGGCAGAATTCAGTTGTAATTTTTTTATAATTATAGTTTTGATAGATAATATCAATGTTTATTTTTAAGCTTTTTTCACAATTTTTATCATTTTAAATGTTCACAGTTACACAGAATTATGGGTTTTTAAGCAATATTTTTATTTCATCTTTATCTATTTGAATGTTCACATTTGCAGAAAATGATGGAAGTTCAGACAACAGGGCAGGCCAGACAGCAATTATTTAATGACAATAGACATGGGTAGTGGTTTTCACTCGGAGGCCAGCAGGCCTAGTGGACTGGTCATGGCTCAACAGTTTTTCCTACCCTGAAAGTCCTGGGATGGGCTTCTCTGATGGTGCCAAGCAGTCAAACAATAGTACGTTCTTCCTCAAATAAATGGGCAGAGGGGAAGGTAGAGGGACTGGGCCCTCCCTTTTCACCAGGTCCTGGCCCAGTGCCCAGGGGAAAGAGGCATGGAGTGCCTCACTTGTCTCTTCCTAGCATACCTGACCAGTCTTCTATCAGTTATATCTGGGCCGCTTCCAACCTCCCTGTTTTCTCTTCGGCTTGGTTGCAACCTCTATCCCCTGCTAGCGGGGAGTTCCCAATCAGTCCCAGCAGCTCAGTTGGTCTAATAAGTGATCCCCAGCTCCCCTCCTAGTGTTCAGTTATTCTCCCTCATCCACCTGCTCTGCTGTTAAGGACTTGGGGGACGGGGATTAGATTGCTGTTCATCTGGAACCTTACGTTCAACCCTGCTGCCTTGGGTGACTCTGCCCGGAGCATGAGACTCCAGACAGCATTGCTCTCAGGATCATGGGAACACTCGTGCTGCTCTACCATATCAAGGTCACAATTCTCTGGGACGGGGACATGAAGTTGGAGGACGCCATTGTGTAAATTCTTTTCATGTGAAGACAATATTGTACACAACAGACACTCCTTGGGGTTCTTCTATACTACTGTGAAACATACAGCTTTCATCCAAAGGCTGAGGTGGGATGACGGAGAAATCCTGAGTTGCACATTTGTCTAAAATTGCTTTGTATCTGTCCTGGCCCAGCGAGGGGGGCTCCAAGGACGTCCCAGTCTCGGTGCCCGACACCATCACGGAGTGGAAAGCTGGGATGTTCTGCACGGCGGAGGTGGGCTTTGGGCTCTCGCCCACGGCCACCTTCACGGCCTTCAAACCCTTCTTTGTGGAGCTGGCCTTGCCATACTCCGTGATCCGGGGAGAGGCCTTCACCCTAAAGGCCACCGTCTTCAACTACCTGCAGCAGTGCATCAAGGTGAGCGCCGCCCGGGGCTGAGCTGCTGGGGCCGGTGACCTGGGGCTGGGGAGCTGGGCAGTGGCACAGGTTGTCAAGTGGCATCGGCAGTCACTGGCTTGACCCAGATGCCCCAGAGTAACCTGTGACCAATGGGATCAATACATCACAGTGAGTGGAGCCAGGCCTCATCCCCAGAGGGGCCACGTCTCGGCCTGGAGCTGGCATATGAGTGCGTCCCCCACAGTCCTAAGGGGGGGTCTCGTGTTGGGCCCCACAGGTGCGAGTGACGCTGGCGGAGTCTGCGCAGTTCCAGGTGCAGGCGGGTGAGGACGATGCCTACATTAGCTGCCTCTGTGCAGACGAAGGGAAAACCTTCCAGTGGGAGGTGACAGCGAGCAGCCTGGGTAAGGGACGCAGGGGGCTCTGTGCCAGAGGAGAGGGGTGGGAAGGGGGGGGCTCTGCATAGTGGGTGGGGCAGAGAAGGGGTGCTGGAGCCTTCACACAGGGAGGCAGGAAGGGGCCTTTGGAGTCTCTGCAGTGGAGGCCAGATGGGTAAGGGGCATTGGAGGCTCTGTGCTGGGATTGAGGAGGAGGGCGTGAGAAAGGGTCGCTGAGTGTGTAGTGCCAAGGGGAGGGCATGAGAAGAGCTTCCCTGTTGGGGGAGTTGAGAGGACAGTGAAACCCCTTACAGCCAACTCTCCATTTCCCACAGTCACCACTTTCCTCCGTCCTTTCCTTCCCCTCTGGCCTTCTCTCTCTCTCCCCATTTTCTTTCTTTTTCTACTTTTCTCTCCTTTCTTCACCACCATTCCCCTTCAAGTATCCTCCCGTCCTCAGACCCGGGGTTCTGTCTCCCATGGGCAGGAGTGTTGCGCTGTCTAATGGGGGTGTCTCCTGCCTTTCTTGGCAGGGGAGGTGAACTTCACCGTCAGCACTGAGGCTCTGCGCGCTGAGGAGCTGTGCGGCAACGAGCTGGCCATGGTGCCAGCCCAGGGGCGAGTGGACACCGTGATAAAACCACTGTTGGTCCAGGTCAGTGTCTGGTCAGGGCCTCTGGGCAGAGCGGAGGGAGATGTGGTGCCTGGGTCTCACCCCCTGGTAGTCATGGGCCAAGTCTGCACTTGTGATTGTTCTTTGTTCTGCCACAGAAAATAATGTCCCAGCACCGCACCATCCGCATCCCGGACCCCGACCTGCACTGCCCATCATGCGGCCCCATCATAGCGAGATCAGGGAGCTGGTGGGAGAGTCCTGGGGCAGAGACGGGGGTTAGACCCAAGGGGAGTGGCTGAGTGTGACAGATGGGAGGGCTCGAGGAGGCGGAGGGAACTAGCAGAGGGAACTAGCAGAGGGAAGCTCCGCGCTGAAGAGGAGGAAACCGCGAGATCTGCTGGGCTGGGAACAGTACCCCCAGGGAAGGGACGGGAGCCCTATCTCTGGGGCGCTGAGAGCTGGGTGTGCCCGAGCCCCACAGCACGGGCTGTAGGGGATGATCCTGCCCTGGCTAGGGGCACTGGCTGACCTAGTGGGCCCTGTCAGGCTGTGATCTGTGCGGTCCCTTGTCCTGACCTTCTCTTTGATGCTCCTTCCCAACAGCCGGGGGGGATCCTGGAGGAGAAGGCGCACAGCTCCCTGCTCTGCCAGGAAGGTAGGATTCCAGCGCCTGTCCAGGGTCAGTGGGTGTCATGAACGGGGGAGTCTCTCGGCTGTGGCATGTCTGTGATGGCTGAGCCGCTGGATGGCCCAGCTAGTGGCACAGGAGCTGCCAGGCCAGACTGGACCAGGGGGCATCCAGGCCAATGTCCTGCCTGGGACACGGTCCAGGCCCAGGTTCCCGGAGAAGATGCACACACCCCCTCCCGCCCCCAGATGGCAGTTATGGAACCGTCTGCCATGGGCCGAAGGCTCGAGCACATCCAGCTCCTGCTTCCAAATCTCACTGGGCCCCTGTTGCACCAACTCCTCTCCCCGTCAGCCTGGCCCCCTGTGTACGATGCTTCCTGCAGAGCTCGTCACACCGGCTCTCTGGGGCCAGGAGAGGGACCGAGTCCCACAGGCAGAACCCTCCACTGAGAACCCCCAGCCCTCGCCCTCAAGGGCACGTCTGTGCCACGGCGGAGGGAGCTTGAGATTGAGAGAGAAGCTGTGACTGGGCGAGAGCCCCGAACGGTGAGGAATGGAGGGATCTGATTGGCTGGAGGCAGGGGCAGGTTCCCAACAGGCCTTTAACGGTGTCTTTGCCTTCATGTTACACAGCATCCGAAGAAATCTCCTTGCAGCTGCCTGCGAACGTCCTGGTGGGGTCCGAGCGGGCCCACGTGACTGTCCTGGGTAAGGAATTCCCCTGTCCCATCCCTGCCAGGGCACGGTGCCCTTCGTCAGCCCATCTGTGCCCCAGCGCTCTGATCAGAAAGGCCGGGGCATCACGGATGGTAAAGACCAATGAGGTCTGGAGGGTGCCTGGAGCCGGAGCAGGACTGGTCCCTGCAGTCTGTGCTCCAGGGCCTCGTCCCCAGCAAGGGGCAATAGAGTCCCGCGGTGATGCCATGAAGTTGTGCCAGGGCATTGGCCTCTTGGCCATTCATCACCGGGTATCCTCATAACCCCACCAGGCCTGAGTTGAACTGGGGGCTCTGGGCCCCTGCGGGCCAGGGCTCCGGGGACGTGGTGTTAGGGAGAAGGCAACTGTTCCGCTGCCTGGTAATTCTCTGCTCCCCCAATTCTCTTGGTGCCAGGAGACATAATGGGCACAGCTCTGCAGAACATAGACCGCCTGCTGGCCATGCCCTATGGCTGTGGAGAGCAGAACATGGTCCGGTTCGCTCCCAACATCTACATCCAGCAGTACCTGGAGAAGAGCGGGCAGCTGAGCCCGGAGATCAGAGACAAGGCCCAGGGGTTCCTCCAGAGCGGTGAGTGTCCTCCTGCCCCTGCGCCCCCAGGCATGGTGCGGCCATGCGAGGGCCCTGTCCCTGCCATCTATGGGACCCGGGTTCCAGTATAGCCTCAGATCAGGGCACTGGCTGGCTCTGGGGGTCAGGGAATGAGATCCTTGGCCTTTCCTCTCTGGGGCACCAGTTCCAAGGCCCAGGTCATAAGGGCTGTTTGACTCAGGGTTCAGGGAATGAGAGAGGAACCCTTTCCCCTGTAGGGGGTGCTGATTGGGATCCAGCAGCAGGTCAGGACGCTGGAGGTTTCAGTGGAGTCGGGGCCCCTATTCAGCCATAACTCCGTCCCCCGCTGTTCAAACTGACCCCTGGAATCTCTGAGTCTCCGTGTCATGGGGAGGGGAAGGCTAGCAGGTCCCAGAGGGCCCAGGCTGGGGGTGGATTCTAGCCCCTGGGGGTGAGCGGATCCAGGACTCGCTGTCTCTCTCCCATCCCCGCAGGCTACCAGCGCGAGCTGCTCTATAAGCACAACGACGGCTCTTACAGCGCCTTTGGGAAGCGCGACGACACGGGCAACACCTGGTGAGGGGCCGCACGGCACGGGCGGGTCAGGGCTCTGGGTGAGCGGGGCCTACTGGACTGCAACATGACCCCCAGCCCCACTGCTATTCCAGTCCTGCTCCCCACACAGCTCTGCCCCATGTACTCACTCCAAATCCCCCCCATTCCCGTCCTGGGCTCCCCTGACAGCTCTTCTCACTCCCACAATGCTGACCCCAGCCCTGTCCCCCACGCACCTCCCGCCTGGCCTGCAGCATCTCCTGCAGAGTGTCCCTCTAACGGGGTCTCTCCCCGCCCAGGCTGACGGCCTTCGTTCTCAAGTCCTTTGGCCAGGCCAGACCCTACATCTCCATCGACGAGAAGCACCTAGAGGACGCCCTTGGGTGGCTGCAGCGCCACCAGCTGGAGACCGGCTGCTTCCGCAGTGTGGGGAAGCTTCTGAACAACGCCCTGCAGGTGGGGGGCTGAAGGGATGGAGGAAGAGGGGATAAGTTGGGGAAGGGGTCGGGCCCCTCATTGCAGCTGGTTGTTGTTACCCATTTCAGTTTGGGGGATTTCCCTGGGGTTTTAGCAATGGCTGAATGGCTGGAATGGCCGGGTCAGCGGGTTATTGCACCGAACGAGGCAGCAGCTCTGGCCTAGCCACCTCTGGCTCCTGTACAGCCCCGTCTCCCTGCGGGCACTGACCAGACCCCGCACTCACTGCCTGGCACGGAGAGTCTGAGGGGCAGGGCCCAGCCCAGCCCTGAAGTCATGTGACTCCCACAACTCCCCAGCCTCCTCAGTCAGAATGGTGGTCATGGTGCATCATGGGAAATGTAGTCCGAAGGAGCCAAGGCTATGGGGGAACGGGGCACGAGGCCAGTGCAGCTGAATGTTGAACCGGTTTGCAGTGGAAGGTTTCGGTTCAGGTCACCAACCCAAGAGGCTGCGATTTGGGCCCTGCCGACCCACAGCAGAATGTTGCGTCTCCATTTTCCCAACGGAAATCAAAACATTTCAGCAAAAGTAACGTTTTCCATGCAAGTTTTGGTTTTGTGGAAACTGCATCGTCTGTGGAGAAACCATTTGAGCAGGAAATTCCCACCCAGCTCGAGTCAAGGCCTAATTCCAGCCACTGCCCCTGAGTTTTCAGGGAGCCAGGACTCTACAGGAGGGGCCAGGGCTGTACCCGGCTGTTTGGGAGCTAGAAGGAGACAAATCTTAGGCCAAGTCCGGATTCCCGCTCAGGGGAACTATTTAATGAGCTGGAACTCATCCAGCGAGGGGCGACTCCCTCAGCCTTGCAGAAACAGCCCTTGGTCTTCACAGGAAATCTGGCAAATGTCACTTCAAACCAGCTTACCAGCCTCTGGTTCCAGGATGGAATCAGATAGGATTTTATATTGAAATTTTATACAGGCTTGACAATAGTGCAGCTACCACCTCTCCCTATAACAAAGCTGTGGAACTCACTGCCACCGTGTGGCCTCCCTGGCTTTGACTGGGGGTTGTTGCTCAAGGCCCAGCTGGGCCTGACAGGTCCCAGCAGGAGGCAGGACCCAAACCCAGCCACTCGGAGCGCTGGAGTCAGTTCTGTTCTGGCCCAATGGGTCTGTCCTGGGCAGCAGCTCATCTACTCCTGGCAGCGTGGCCCAGAGCTCGGTCTGAGCGGGCTCCCGGTGTCTCCATCCCCCTCAGGGCGGCGTGGTGGACGAGCTCTCTCTCTCGGCTTACATCACGGCGGCGCTGCTGGAGCTGGGGCAGCCGCTCACGGTGAGCTCAAGCCCTGCTGTCCCAGGGAAGGGGCCGGCAGTCAGGGGGGAATGGAGATTGTTGGTGACAGTAGGCGGGGATTTAGTGCCAGGAAAGGGTTTGAGAAGAGAGAGGGAAGTCATGGGGGGTTGGTACCAGGGAGGGATTTGGGGTGCCGTTGGGGGCAGTGGTGAGAGGGTTGATACTGGGAAGTGGGAGAGGAGAGATTGGGATGGGGACAGTAGGGTCAGGGCATTAGAAAGATTCAGCAGCTCGGCCAGTTTCTTGGGTCTGGCTCTGGCTCTGGGTGTGGCTTGAGTGGGCTATTTATAGATTGGCCCAGGGCATGGATGGCGGTGGGGAAGTATGGGTCGGGGGAGGTGACAGCTGCCTGCCTAGTGGAGCATTGTTAAGGCCCATGGGGTGATTGCTGGGGGATGTGCCCAAGCCCAGCCGCAGGGTGTCTCCTCTGGCTGGCTCGGCCTGACGGGGAGTCTGTTCGGTGTCTCCCCCGTCCCAGGACCCCATGGTGACCAGGGCCCTCCAGTGCCTCCGGGAGTCGAGCACCAGTGACCTCTACACGCAGGCACTGCTGGCCTACGCTTTCGGGCTGGCGGGGAGCACTGAGCTGCGGAGCGCCCTTCTGCAGAGCCTGGCCCAGCACAGCGTCAGCACCGGTACCTGTAGAACCTCGCTCTGGAGCTCTCCTTGCTGCCAGCCTCTAGATACGGGGCAGGGCCAGCTGCCCCCCATGGCCCTGCGCACCCATGGCCCTGCCCCGGGGCCTCCTCAGCCTGGCAGGGAGATGGGTCTCCATGGCCCAGTCAGTCCGTGGTCTCTGCTGAGGCTGCCAGCAAGGGACCGACGTGCTGGGCTCTGTCGTGGGGACACTTGCCCCCTCAGACCTGAAGTGAGATTGTCCCACCATTTCCCAGGGCCCAGCGCATGGGGCGAAGGGGGACGAGGCTGGGTCACTGCCAGGCTGGGGGAATCGGAGCTGAGAACCTAGAGGGGCAAATCCCCATGTCCCAACCCAGCCCTCTAAAGCCCCAGGGGCCAGGAGCATGACGGGGTCCCATGGGCTCAGAGTCCGTGGGGCAGGGCCTTGTGTAGGGATTAATAACAAGAATTTTAGTTAGAAACTGGGGACGCATCAATTGGAAGTAACAGAGGAGGAGAAGGATGTTGGAGTATTGGTTGATCACAGGATGACTATGAGCCGCAAATGTGATATGGCCGTGAAAAAAGCTAATATGGTCTTGGGTTGCATTAGGCGAATTATTTCTAGTAGAGATAAGGAGGTATTAGTACCATTATATAAGGCACTGGTGAGACCTCAGCTGGAATACTGTGTACAGTTCTGTTCTCCCATGTTTAAGAAGGATGAATTCAAACTAGAACAAGTGCAGAGAAGTGCTACTAGGATGATCCAAGGAATGGAAAACCTGTCTTATGAAAGGAGACTCAAACGTGGCTTGTATAGCCTAACCAAAAGAAGGCTGAGGGGAGATATGATTACTCTCTATAAATATATCAGAGGGATAAATACCATGGAGGAGAGGAATTATTTAAGGTCAGTACCAATGTGGCCACAAGTACAAATGGATATAAACTGGCCAACAGGAAGTTTAGACTAGAAATTAGATGAAGGTTTCTAACCATCAGAGGAGTGAAATTCTGGAACAGCCTCCCAAGGGAAGCAGTGGGGGCAAAAGACCTATCTGGCTTCAAGATTAAGCTTGATAAGTTTATGGAGGAGATGGTGTGATGGAATAACATAATTTTGGAGCAGCACCTGGCTCCTGCCCCAGGGAAGGGGGAGTGGGGGTTCTGCTGCTGGGGGCAACAAGGCGCCGACAGGCACTGGAGTAAAACAACCCTCGGGTAACAGGACCCATCTGCAAGGTCTCTAACACCTCATGGGATCTTGTGATAACGTGGTGTCAGCTCCAACCACTGTCCTTCAGCTGGGTCCAGGTCTCGCCCCAATGGGCCCCACATTCACTCTGAGGCTCTCTGGCCCCCTCTAGCAGTGGCGGTACTAGGCCTAGCAAACTAAGCAATTGCTTAGGGCCCAAGCAGCTCACAGCCCTGCCAGCTCTGTGAGGGGCATTAGGCAGGGGAGGTGGCCTCTAGGTGCATCTCTGTCTACACTATGTGCCTCAACAGGGCTTCTCACCGGCTCCATTTGAGCTCAGACTCAGCTGTGTTCCTAGGGTCACACTGAGGGCACTGGACTGAAAAAACCCTTGGGTGAGGGTCCCATCTTCAAAGCTCCAGAGATCACTCAGGAGTGAGGTGTTAACCCTGCATCAGCTCTGCCCCATATCCTTTGGCTGGGTCAGGCTCTGGGCAGGGGGCCAAATTAACACTGCAGATCTCTGCCCTCCTCTAGTGCTTGTATCCCAGAGGCTTAGAGGTCATCAGTTTTTAGCTCAGACAGCAGAGGCTCAGGGGTTTTGAGCCAGAGGTCCAGGGTTCAGCCCCTGCTGACGACCCACCCAGGGGTGTCATGTTACACTTGTGTAGCTGTCCTGTGCACTGTGAATCAGCTGCCATGTCCTGCCCCAGAGGTGGCTGCATTCAGTGGGGATCAGGAGTCCCTCTGGCCTGGGAAGCCCCTGGGGCCCCTTTGGAAAGCAAACAGGTGACCCACTGTGTTGTAACTGCAGCCATGGGGCTGCCCTTCCCTCGGCCCCTCTCCTAGGGGGACAGCTCCATTGGCAGAGGAAGGTGAAGGCCCTGCCCAGCCCCAACGGGAACCAGGCCCCATCGGCAGAGGTGGAGATGACGGCTTATGTGCTCCTGGCCTATCTCTCCCTTCTCAATGTGTCTGCTGCCGACATGGTGACCGCCGCTCAGATCGTCCGCTGGCTCAGCAAGCAGCAGAACCCCTATGGGGGCTTCGCCTCCACGCAGGTAACACCCCTGCCCTTGGGGCGCTGGTGGCCATGATAGAAGAAGGTGCCAGGACCCCCTGGGGACTGCATCTCTGCAGCTGAGCTGGGGCTGTTCCTGGGAGAGAGAGTCCTGGGTGTAGAGCCACCTGCCCTCAGGGTCTGGGAGCCGGGGTCCCGGTGTCAGGCCCCCGGTGGGTCCCGATTCTGCTGCAGTGACTCTGAGCCGGGCTCCTCTCCCCAGAGCGTGACAGCAGCTTGGTGACTCTTC
Source organism: Dermatemys mawii (assembly GCA_007922305.1). NCBI lineage: Eukaryota > Metazoa > Chordata > Testudines > Dermatemydidae > Dermatemys > Dermatemys mawii. The sequence continues at coordinate 3,439,191 of ML677408.1, forward strand.
TTCCCCAGGACACGGTGGTGGCCCTGCAGGCCCTGGCCAAATACGCGGCTCTGACATACAGCGCGAGCGGGGCTGTGTCGGTGACCGTGAGCTCCCAGACCAGGGTCCAGCAGCAATTCCACGTGGACAACGCCAACCGGCTGGTGCTGCAGCGAGCGGCCCTGCAGGAGATCCCCGGGCAGTACACGGTGCGGGCCAGTGGCCAGGGCTGTGTCTATGTGCAGGTGAGTGCAGGAGCCCCTGGGGCCCAGCCGGCCCAGCGGTGACTGGCCGTGCCCTTGCACTGCCCCACGGCGCCTGGCTCTGGGCCCAGGCTCTGATCTGCTGTGGCCGAGGCAGCAGGCTCTGCCCCAACCCTCTTGCTTTTCTCCCAGCTGATTCTGCGCTACAACGTGCCGCCCCCAAAGAGCGCCGCGACCTTTGACCTGCGGGTGGAGACGGAGCCGAAGGAGTGCACCGAGAGCGCCAGATCCCGCTTCAGCCTCGTCCTGCACGCCCGGTACGAACCCCAGCCCTGCACCCCCGCTGGGTCCGAGCTCCTGGGGCAGGGACAGGGCCCAGGCAGTGGGAAATTGGCTGGGGCAGAGCCGCCTGTGATGATACTGCCCATGGGAGCCAGCTGAGGACACTCAACTGCAACTGCAAACAGAACGGGGCAGACAAACCCCAAAAGCTGGTGGATATTCCAATACTTAAATTTACCAAACCAGCACAAAACAGCTTCTCTAGTACCTCATTGGTTACTAAGAAGTCCAAACTATGCAGTTCCCCTGAAAGTACCCAGCCTCCAGCCTCCATTCAGACACACCTGTCAGATATGATGATGATTATGGAGAATCTTATTTCATCATATAAAAGAAAAAGTTCTTCTGATCCCAAAAGACCAAGCCCAGACCCAGGTCAAATGATAGCTTAGATCTTACCCAAAATAAACACTTAGTCAGTTCTTGTTAACTAAGCTAAAATTTATTAAAAAAGAAAAGAGAATGTTGGCTAAAAGATCAATATACACAGAGACTGGATTCAATTCTTGAGGTTTAGATGCCTAGCAGAGATGAGCTGGTAGTAGCCAAAAGTCCTTTTAGAAATAGTCCATAGGTTACAGTCCAATGTCCATACTGAGGGTGACTCCATTCAGTGACTGGGGATTTCAATCCTTATGGCTCAGGGTTTCCCCTTCTTGAAACTGAAAGCAGATCTGAGATGAAGAAGGATCCTGTCTCAGGGTTTCTATGCATTTCCAACAGCCTTTTGGCCTGAGAAAACAATAGGCTTAACTTTCCTTCTACCAAACATCATGGCAATTAGCACAGGAGAGTTTATCCATTGAACAGTTCAGATACAGGTTACCAAACCTTCAAAGAGACAGAGACAACAATACTATTTCACTCAAGTATCTTCCTAACCACTAAGATTCCTTTTTGATCTTTGAATCAAAGCCATAGTAATAGACATGACTTGTCTGCTTACATCACAAGACCTGAACAAACATCTACCTTTCTATCTCTAACAATGCCCACTGCATTTCAAAGCTCTAGTCATTTACATATCTTTCTAAAGCTTTAAGATTAGCAGCCGTGTTAGTCTGTATTCATAAATAAGATGAGGAAGACTTTGTAGCACCTTAGAGACTAACCAGTTTATTTCAGCATAAGCTTTCCTGGGCTATAGCCCACTTCATCGGATGCATAGAATGGAACAGAAGTAAGATGTATTTATATACACAGAAAGCAAAAAAAAAAAAAGGTTGTACATTAGCATACCCATTCTAAGAGGCAGTTTAATTTGGATGGGCCATTATCAGCAGGAGAAAAAATACCTTTTGAAATGGATCACTGTGTCTGGCAGAGAGATACAACTATTGAAGGTAAATTAACTAGGGAAATGCAATCAATTAGTTAACTAATTAATTAATTAACTTAGAATTGGTATGCTAATGTACAACCTTTTTTCTTTTTTGCTTTCTGTGTATATAAATACATCTTACTTCTGTTCCATTCTACGCATCCGATGAAGTGGGCTATAGCCCACGAAAGCTTATGCTGAAATAAACTGGTTAGTCTCTAAGGTGCTCCAAAGTCTTCCTCGTCTTATTTATCTTTCTAAACAATCTTTAAAGTTGGGCCATGGGTCAGGTCAGTCTGTGAGTTGATTAATTCTTTCTAGCCCTGTCACCTTTCAGTGAGGTGCTATATTACACTCATAACATCACACCGCCCCACTGCAAGGCCGAGGCAGGGCAGGTATCACTGGGGAGCCATCCCCCTGCCACAGCTTGGGGCAGAGACAGGGGTCCCCTTGGAATGTGCTAGGGACTAAAGGGCTGGTCCTGGGGCTGATCTAATGGACACTCGGCTCCCAAGGAGCTCCTGGGGCTGGGCCCCTTGCCTAGGGAGCTCAGGGCTGGCCGGGGGGCTAGTGGGTCTCACAGCGCAGAGCAGGCAAAGGACTTAGAGACGCCTCCAGGCCCGAGAAGACAGGAGGCCTCCCGCACCCTCCATCCCCCCTGGGGTCTGTATCCAGGGCAAACCCCGAGCTCAGTGCATGGCTCCTGTTGCAGGTACAGCGGGGAGCGCTCAGCCACTAACATGGCCGTCATCGAGGCCAAGCTGCCGTCCGGCTACGTTCCCGTCCAGAGCTCCCTGCGGCAGGTGAGCTTCACAGGGAGGAGAACAGGCCGGGCCAGTCACAGCAGGAAACCAGGGGCTGATCCATGGGGGAGAGCCCAGACCCCCAGGAGAACACAGATTGCGGCTCTGACCCCCAGGGCGAGCTCCTCCTGCAGAGCCCTGCCCCCTGCAGTGGGGCACTGGGCAGCCCTGGGTCTCCCATACAGTCACTGAGCAGGTCCTCACCCTGCTTCTCTCCCCTTACAACAGAACGCCCATGTCTAGACTCTCGCCCCTCCCCCAGCAGCACCCAGCAGGGCAGTGACTTGAGTCTGGCCCCAGCCCTACTCTTCCTGGTTCAGCCCTTTTCTCCCTCTGCCCCTAGCTGGAGAAGCAGCGTTTGGTGAAGAGGCTGGAGGTGCAGAACGACCAGGTTACACTCTATCTGGACCAGGTGAGTGTGGGCGGCTCTGGAGGGCCTGGTGTGAATGGGAAAGACAAGAAATTACCTGTCAGGACCTGGCTCCACCCCCATTACACTTGCTCTCCTGCGCTCTGTATCACACTCACGGCATGGGGGTCACTGAAATTTCTCCTGGTTCCAAGTGACCCGTTTCCATAAAGGACAGGGAGATGGGACAAGACTCAGCTAAACCCCAGGGAGGGTCGTGAACGGGGTGATGGGGAGCTCAGGGTGCGGGAGGCTGGAGCTGGGCCCTGAATGTGATGAAAGGGGTCACCTTTTGCAGGGGGTGGAACAGGGATTCGGAGGGAGCATTTTCTCACTGCTCCAGGCCGCAGGGGCAGAGGGAGGTTGGCTGGCCAGTCCGAGCCTCGGGGAGGAGGGGGTTAGAGCCGCCAGTGCAGACGTTCAGCCCAGGCGCTCACTCTGTCGCCCTCTTGATAGCTGACGAAGGAGGTGGCGAGTTTCACCTTCTCCCTGAAGCAGGATTTCCCTGTGAAGAATCTCAGAGCAGCCCCAGTGCGACTGTACGATTACTATGAGACGGGTGAGTCCTGCCCTGGCTCCGTACAGCTACAGCTACTCTCCACTCTCTGTGGCACAGTCAGTGGCTGGGTGGGCGTGTCCTGTGTTGGCTCCACCCCATTACATCTGTTCTCGTGGGCTCTGTGTCACACTCAGGGCCTGGGGTCACTGAAATTTCCCCAGGGTCCAAGTGCCTCATTTCCATAAATCCCACTCAGGTCAGAGCCTTCCCGGGTTCGAGCTGTGGGGTCGGCTCACTGCGAGGGACACAGGTGACGGGTGCTCGTCAGTCTAGTGGGGACGGTGGGGCTGGTGTAACTGGGGTCTTCCCAGCAGAGGCAAGTGACTCCCGCCCCTTCATGGTCCCCACATTTACCCTGCCAGCCAGCTCCTCAGACACCCCCGGAATCCTTTGTGCTGGGCCCAGGAGAACATAAGAACATAAGGAAGACCGTACTGGGTCAGACCAAAGGTCCACCTAGCCCAGTATCCTGTCTACCGACAGTGGCCAATGCCAGGTGCCCCGGAGTGAGTGAACATAACAGGTAAAGATCATGTGATCTCTCTCCTGCCATCCATCACCCCCTCTGAAAAACAGAGGCTAGGGACACCATTCCTTACCCAGCCTGGCTAACAGCCATTAATGGACTTAGCCTCCATTAATTTATCCAGTTCTCTTTTAAACCCTGTTATAGTCCTAGCCTTCACAGCCTCCTCAGGCAAGGAGTTCCACAGGTTGATTGTGCGCTGTGTGAAGAAGAACTTCCTTTTATTTGTTTTAAACCTGCTCCCCACTAATTTCAGTGGGTGGCCCCTAGTTCTTCTATTATGGGAACAAGTAAATAACTTTTCCTTATTCACTTTCTCCATACCACTCATAATTTTATATACCTCTATCATATCCCCCCTTAGTCTCCTCTTTTCCAAACTAAAAAGTCCTAGCCTCTTTAATCTCTCCTCATATGGGACCAGTTTCAATCCCCTAATCATTTTAGTTGCCCTTCTCTGAACCTTTTCTAATGCCAATATACCCTTTTTGAGATGAGGAGACCACATTTGTACACAGTATTCAAGATGTGGGCACACCATGGATTTGTATAAGGGCAATAAGATATTCTCTGTCTTATTTTCTATCCCTTTGTTAATGATTCCTAACATCCTGTTTGCTTTTGACTGCCGCTGCACACTGCATGGAAATCTTCAGAGAACTTTCCACGATGACTCCAACATCTTTTTCCTGATTAGTTGTAGCTAAATTAGCCCCCATCATATTGTACGTATAGTTGGGGTTATTTTTTCCAAAGTGCATTACTTTACATTTATCCACATTAAATTTCATTTGCCATTTTGTTGCCCAATCATTTAGTTTCATGAGATCTTTTTGAAGTTCTTCACAGTCTGCTTGGGTCTTAACTATTTTGAGCAGTTTAGTATCATCTGCAAACTTTGCCACCTCACTGTTTACCCCTTCCTCCAAATCATTGATGAATAAGTTGAATAGGATTGGTCCTAGGACTGACGCTTGGGGAACACCACTAGTTACCCCTCTCCATTCTGAAAATTTACCATTTATTCCTACCCTTTGTTCCCTGTCTTTTAACCAGTTCTCAATCCATGAAAGGATCTTTCCTCTTACCCCATGGCAACTTAATTTACATAAGAGCCTTTGGTGAGGGACCTTGTCAAAGGCTTTCTGGAAATCTAAGTACACTACATCCACTGGATCCCCCTTGTCCACATGTTTGTTGATCCCTTCAAAGAACTCTAATAGATTAGTCAGACATGATTTCCCTTTACAGAAACCATGCTGACTATTGCCCAACAATTTATGTTCTTCTATGTGCCTGACAATTTTATTCTTTACTATCGTTTCAACTAAATTGCCCAGTACAGATGTTAGACTTACCGGTCTGTAGTTGCTGGGATCACCTCTAGAGCCCTTTTTAAATATTGGCGTTACATTAGCTATCTTCTAGTCATTGGGTACAGAAGCCAATTTAAAGGACAAGTTACAAACACTAGTTAATAGGTCCGCAATATCATATTTGAGTTCTTTCAGAACTTTTGGGTGAATGCCATCTGGTCCCGGTGACTTGTTACAGTTAAGTTTATCAATGAGTTCCAAAACCTCTTCTAGTGACACTTCAATCTGTGACAATTCCTCAGATTTGTCACCTACAAAAGAAGGCTCAGGTTTGGGAATCTCCCTAATGTCCTCAGCCGTGAAGAGCGAAACAAAGAATTCATTTAGTTTCTCTGCAATGACTTTATCATCTTTAAGTGCTCCTTTTGTATCTCTATCATCCAAGGGCCCCATTGGTTGTTTAGCAGGCTTCCTGCTTCTGATGTATTTAAAAAACATTTTATTATTACCTTTTGAGTTTCTGGCTAGCTGTTCTTCAAATTCCATTTTGGCTTTTCTTATTACATTTTTACACTTAATTTGGCAGTGTTTATGCTCCTCTCTAGTTACCTCAGTAGGATTTGCCTTCCACTTTTTAAAAGATGCCTTTTTATCCCTCACTGCTTCTTTTACATGGTTTTTAAGCCACGGTGGCTCTTTTTCAGTTCTTTGACTTTGTTTTTTAATTTGGGGTATACATTTAAGTTGGGCCTCTATTATGGTGTCTTTGAAAAGTGACCATGCAGCTTGCAGGGATTTCACTTTAGTCACTTTACCTATTAATTTCCGTTTAACTAACCCCCTCATTTTTGCATAGTTCCCCTTCCTGAAATTAAATGCCACAGTGTTGGGCTGCTGTGGTTTTGTTCCCAGCACGGGAATGTTAAATGTTATTATATTATGATCACTGTTCCCAAGCGGTCCTGTTATAGTTACCTTCTGGACCAGCTCTTGCGCTCCACTCAAGACTAAATCAAGAGTTGCCTCTCCCCTTGTGGGTTCCTGTACCAGTTGCTCCAAGAAGCAGTCATTTAAAGTATCAAGGAATTTGGTCTCTGCATTTCGTCCTGAGGTGACATGTACCCAGTCAATATGGGGATAATTGAAATCCCCCATTATTATTGAGTTATTTATTTTGACAGCCTCTCTAATCTCCCTTAGCATTTCATCATCACTATCACTGTCCTGATCATGTGGTCGATAATAGATCCCTATTGTTATATTCTTATTAGAGCATGGAATTACTATCCATAGAGATTCTATGGAGCATGTGGATTCATTTAAGATTTTTAATTCATTTGATTCTACATTTTCTTTCACATATAGTGCCACTCCTCCACCGCCACGACCTGTGGAGGAGGTGGCAGGACGGTTTCCATGAGCGTTTTGAGGGGTGACTCAGTGGTGATTGCTGGGCCTGTCTGACTTACTGGGAGATGGGGAATGGGAGAGAGCGCACAGCCCCACTCAGACAGCTGGGGCCGACCTCCCACTCCCTTTTAGGGGTCAGACCTTTAGGAAGGATCCCCTGGGGCTGGGGTAACAGACTCTGCCTGTGTGGGATTAGGGGGAGGGGTTTTCATCCCCCCACTGAGTTTCTCCTCTGTTCCTTCCATCCCTTGCTGTTGCAGGTGACCACACAGAAGCTGAGTACAGCGCCCCCTGCGGCTCAGGTAGGTGTGATGCACCCACACACAACTCCAGTCCGGACAATGTTATGGGTGGGGGGAGTCCATGGGCCGGGGAGGTCTGTGTGTGTTGTAGACGGCTAAGGAGGAGAGATGGGAGCATGGAACCCACCAGGACCGTGGTGGGGGGAGAGACATCTTGGGGGAAGGGTCTATCTGGGGCACAAGGGAATCTGTCCTGAGGGTGGGGGGTGACTCTGAGGGGAGAGACTTTGGGGAGTTGGGAGAGTTGTGGGGGGTCCATGTCTGCAGGTGTCTGGCGTGTGGGGAGCGATTTTGATCCTGTCTCACGGGATGTTTGTGTTTGTTTAAAGCCCCTGACACCAACACGATGGGAAATTCACGCTGAAGTCCCCACCCCTGCTGGGCAGCCCCCTCCCCATCCATCCTGAGAGCACCGCACCGGCAGCCGACACCCCATGATCATGGGGGCACGGACAGGCCTCGTCTCAGCTGCTGCTCTTCCCTGTACCTGTCACCCTACCCCCTTAGCACCTTCTTCAGCTAATGTTCACTCTGCAAACATCCTGCCTGCTATCCCATCTCTCAGCCTCCAGACTGGACCGTGTGATGCCAGCTGTCTGTGACACGAGGGGAACCAGTGGCTGCAGTGGGGACTCCTGGGGTTTGCTGCCCATCCTGCCTGGAGCGGCAGATTCAGTGTAAAACAAAATACAAAAATCCACCTCTTTGTGAGGCTGTTTTGTCTCTGTGTGCCTGTCCTGCTGCTGCTTCTTGCACGGCTCCTGTGCATCCTTAGAGCAGCCAGATCCTGGACCCAATCCCTGTCCCAATCCCCAGCCCTCAGTCATTGCTTAGGGTTTGGCTTTAATGCTGGGATGGGCAGTGTCAGCGACAGCCCCCGGTTCCAGCCCCAGCTGGCAAAGCTGCCCTCATTACACACATCTACATGAAGATGAAGCAGTTCAACTGAAGTTAATTTTTAAACCTGTTTACTTACACCAGTGAACACCCCAGTGTGGATGCACTTATTGTGATGTGAAGGAGGGTTAGTTTAGTTTAGGTTCAGTCAATTAGGAATTGAAGCTAAACCAGAATCAACTCTTCTCTCAGTCTGAAAGGAGAATTTCTACTAGCTTGCATTGGTTGAACTAAATTGATTTTAACAGCCAAGGCCTGAGAGAGGGAGGAATAGCTTGTCCGACTCCTTACAACTCTTGCATGTTTTGTTTGTGTTTTATTACCATCTGTTTGATTCCATGGACCAATGAACATTGTGGGGAAAGGCGATCTCTTTGAAAGATCTCTCCCCAGTCAACCAAGGTGTGAAAGCCTAAACGACATACTGTGAGATGCCCAGTAAGTTCTCCAGAGACCCCAGGGCAGATCAGACATGACATTCCTGATACTTACAGGGTAAATAGGAAGCAAGAAAAAGAAACACATGGGCCGTTCAGACCCTCCCTCTCCATCGTAAAGAAGCCAGAATTCTTAACTGGTCCCCTTTGAAAGCGTGAAGCTCCTTTTCCTTTGTGCAGAAGTTAAAGGCACCTGATGCAGTTTGTAGGGGCAGGGGCTTCCCCAGGGCCAGTGTGTGAAAGATTCACCAAAGAGTCACGATCACAAGCTCAGCCTCAGTTGGAAAAGAGACACAAATACATCCCAGAGGGATGCATGTGCCCATCTAAGGGGACAGGAGAACTGGACTTTAATATTTGGGGAATAGGACATGCTCCCATATTGAAACAGGATATTGTCCCGTATACAGCCAGGGGCAGTCATGAAAAAGCATTTCTCCTTCTCTTTGTCCTGGCCTGTCTTCTGTAACAATAACTTTACACTATCAGAGCTGGTGGTATTTAATTCCTGTTGCCGGTGATGTTTATAGGTGGAGCTAGTAGTAGCCCCTCTCTTTAGGCTGCCTGACCCTTTCCATGATAAAATAGTCTCACAGTCTTTTCTTTGAGTTGCTCTCACCCCACCATTGTTTGCTGTGGGTCTTTAATATTCAGCCCCCAGGCAGGAGAACTGGATTTTCTTTGTGCCATCAGATTCCATTCACATATTGCTTAGGTAGGAACCCCAGGGTGTCTCCCTTTTTACATTGGGGGACCCCTAAAACATTTCAGGTGGATGTGTGGACCCCCCAATGGAAATCTTAGATATAGTCTGTGGACTCCCAGGATCTGCAGACCACAGGCTGAAAACCACTGTTCTGTGGGAACAACTGCATTTCGCGGACTCCTTAAACCTAGTTTGCCAAGCCCCGTTTGTCCTCCAGCCACAGCTGAAGAACCACTGACATAAACTGTTCAAAACAATCCCCTTTTCCCCTCCTGCACGTGTGGTCCTGCCAGAATATCTCTGAGCTCGAACCCTCCACAGCGCCGCCTGTTAGCATATAGATATTCAGGCCTGTCTGCCAAGCAAAGGCCTATACTTTAAGAATTTAGGTGTATTCCTATCACTTAGCTAGTTATAGAGGTACAAAACAAGAATCAAAATCACAGTCTGCCTGTTTATAGGCCTCCTCTCACTAGGATAGTCTAAGGCCGTGTTCTTAGGTTAATGCCTTTCGCTAAGCAGCAGAGGCAGCCATAAGCTGGGAAGCGAATGGTCACATCCTCACATTTCAAACTAGTCACATTGAAATAAGGCGATCTGGGGCTGTTATAGATTCATAGACTCAGTCTCTAAGGTCAGAAGGGACCATTATGATCATCTAGTCTGACCTCCTGCACAACGCAGGCCACAGAAATTTACTCACCCATTCCTGCAATATACCTCTCACTTATATCTGAGCTACTGAAGTCCTCAAATCTTGGTTTAAGGACTTCAAGGTACAGAGAATCCTCCAGCAAGTGACCCATGTCCCCTGCTGCAGAGGAAGGCGAAAAAACCTCCAGGGCCTCTGCCAATCTGCCCTGGAGGAAAATTCCTTCCTGACCCCAAATATGGTGATCAGCTGAACCCTGAGCATGTGGGCAAGACTCACCAGCCAGACACTCAGGAAAGAGTTCTCTGTAGTAACTTAGATCCCATCCCCTCCACCTTTCCATCATATACCACCAGGCCCATCTATTACCATAGTCAAAGATTAATTGCCAAAATTATATTATCCCATCACACCATCTCCTCCATACACTTATCAAGCTTCGTCTTGAAGCCAGATAGGTCTTTGGCCCCCACTGCTTCCCCTGGGAGGCTGTTCCAGAATTTCACTCCTCTGATGGTTAGAAACCTTCATCTAATTTCTAGTCTAAACTTCCTGTTGGCCAGTTTATATCCATTTGTTCTTGTGGCCACACTGGTACTGAGCTTAAATAATTCCTCTCTTCCATGGTATTTATCCCTCTGATATATTTATAGAGAGTAATCATATCTCCCCTCAGCCTTCTTTTGGCTAGAGCAGGGATCTCCAAACTACAGCCCAAGGACCGGATCCAGCCCTCAGCTTCGATTTGTCCGGCCCCCCCAACTAACGGGGAAAGCGAGCAGGCAAAGGCTGCTGCAGCTGAGCAGGCAGGGGAGGGGCCGCCAGCAGCAGCTCGCACGTGGGAGCAGCTCAGCTGAGGTGTGCAGAGGGGTGAGTGCCCCCCAAGAGCCAGTGTCCCCCAAAAAGAGGAGCCAACTTAGGGGAGTCGCTGCTGCAGCCGAGCAGGCACGGACCCCTGCCGTAGAGTAAAAATTAGGGTTACCATATTTCAACAATCAAAAAAGAGGACAGGGGAAACCCCGCCCTAGCCCTGCCCCCACCCAGTCCATCCCACTTCCCGCCCCTGACCGCCCCCCTCAGAACCACCAATTGCCCCCTGCTCTTTGTCCCCTGACTGCTCCCTCCTGAGACTCCCCATCTCTAACTGCCCCCCTAGGACCCTACCTACCCCCTACCTGTCCCCTGACTGCCCCAACCCCTATCCACACACCTGCCCCTAGACAGACTACCGGGCCTCCCACACCTTTCCAATCACTCCCCACCCCCTGACAGGCACCCCCAGAACCCCTGACCCATCCAACTCCCCCTGCTCCCTGTCCCCTGACTGCCCCAACTCCTCTCCACACCCCCACACCCTGACAGTCCCCCCTGAACTCCCAACTCATCCCACCCCTGCTCCCTGGGCAAAAAATTCTGATCATGTAGCCGCTTGGTAATCAAAAAGTTTCCTAATTTGGGCAGCCAGCTCATCCTGTAGCCTTGACCCTGCCGCAAGGATCTCATCAGGAAGGTGCTGAATGCCCTCAGTCTGATTACATTCAATGGCACTCAAGGCCATTCACCACCTCGGAGGAGAAACTGGGCACCTGGCAACACTGGCCCACAAATTCAGAAGTTTCCCAATAAAATTCAATGGAGTTTTACAGCTGAAAGGTCTTAAAAGTTGAGAGGTTTCAAGTGTTAGTGGATAGGATAGGATGGGAGTTATCTGGGAGGATGATCTAGTCCAGTGGCTAGGGTGTTAGCTTGGGACTAGGGAGATGAGGTTCAATTCCCTCCTCTGACACAGATTTCCTATGTGACCCTTGACTGGTCACTTAGACTTTCTGTGATCAAAGCCAACTCTGATGGAGGCTGGAGTTTTACTAGCTAGATCCCTGACCTAGGCAATCTGACCTTTGTGCTGGCTGGTTGGGTCTGCCCCTCATCTGCTTTATGCCCATGATCTCTCCAATCCCTCCTGGAAGCACCGTGGGACAGCACAGTTCTGAACAGCCCCCAGTGCAGGACTGCAATTATCTGCCTCAAATGGAGCCCGGATGCTTCCCACCAGCGCACAGAGGGTTTAGATTTGTTGCCATCACTCCACTTGGTGATCTGAGCCTTCTGAAAGGACAAAATCCCTCCCTGGTGCAGCACTGCTGCCTTCTTTGCCTGTAAAGCCTTGATGTGAAATAGCAACCTAGTGACTGAGAGAGCCTGCTAATGACCTGCCTTTTCACACTTCCTTTTGTCTGCACAGGGAAGGAGGCTCGTGCTGTTTGAAACTAGGGGCTGGTCTTCACTAGCGCGGGGGTTGACTGTAGATACGCAATTTCAGCTATCTTAATAACGTAGCTGAAATCGACGTATCTACAGCCGACTTACCTGCCGTCCTCACGGCGGCGGAGGGCGGCAGTGCGCTCCACCGTCGACACCAGCTTGTGCTGTTTGGCGAGCTGGAGTTACTGAGTCGACGGGGGCGCCGCTGGCGATCGATTTATTGTGTCCTGACGAGACGCGATAAATCGATAGCCATAAGATCGATCTCTCCCGGCTCTAGTGAAGACAAGCCCTAGCAGGATTCAGAGACTGGGATGTCCCATGATTTAAGGAATTAAACATTTAAAGAGCTCAGCCTCTGAAGTGCTGTTGGTGGCATTACCAGCTGAATTATTGACCCAGGCTGAGGGAAGCCAGCAGCCCTATCTTCCAGCCCAGCCGAGGCAGCCCAGGATCAGGACTTCTCTGCTGCCCCCACCCCTACCTACCCATGTCTCCCCCCCCCCCGCCCCGGCTTAAAAGCTCCAACCATGCTCCTGGCTTCCCTGCTGCTCTCCACCTGTGTCCCTCCCCACCGCCGCCCCCACTTAAACGCTCCTACCATGCTCCTGGCTTCTTTCTCCAGGGGCTTCCGCCGCTGGCTGCAGGCAGCCTGGGCTGAGGAATTCCCCCCGCCCTCTCCCTCTTCTCCCTCCCCACGGGAAGGCAGCCCAGCGAGGGAGGGGCTCTGCTCTGGCTGCTGCTTGAAATCCCGGACATTTTCAGATTGCAGCAGATTTCCCCCGACGCTATTTTAAGCTCAAAAATCTGGACATGTCTGTGAATATACGGACATATGGTGACCCTGGTAAAAATACAAGCCAGATGCTTAATTACATCTCTAGTAAATGGAGTAAAGAAGATGGAAATAAAATTAAAAAATAATGTGAAATGATTTGTAATGTATTGACAAATACTTTGTGTGATTTCACAGGACCTGCATTGACTATCCAGCTACTTTTATACTTGATTTAGAATTTAATGCAACACTGACACAGTAGAGTAGTGTTGTTTTTCTATGATTTGCATATATTTTGCATATATATACTTAATTTTTTTCCACAGTCACTTCAGCCCGCAAAGCCCCTTCAAACATCTAGTATGGCCCTCGTCTCATAAAACTTTGGAGACCTCTGGGCTAGACTATACAAGTCAAGCTCCCTGAGGCTCCCCTCATAAGACAGGTTTTCCATTCCTCGGATCATCCTAGTAGCCCTTCTCTGCACAAGTTCTAGTGTGAATTCATCCTTCTTAAACATGGAAGACGAGAACTGCACACAGTATTCCAGATGAGGTCTCACCAGTGCCTTATATAACGGTACTAACACCTCCTTATCTCTACTAGAAATAACTCGCCTAACGCAACCCAAGACCGTATTAGCTTTTTACACGGCCATATTACATTGGCGGCTCATAGTCATCTTGTGATCAGCTAATACTCCAAGGTTCTTCTCCTCCTCTGTTACTTCCAATTGATGTGTCCCCAGTTTGTAACTAAAATTATTGTTATTAAGCTCTAAATGCATGACCTTACACTTCTCACTATTAAATTTCATCCTAGTCCTGTTACTCTAGTTTACAAGGTCATCCGGGTCTTCCTATATGATATCCCAGTCCTTCTCTGAATTGGCAATGCCTCCCAGCTTTGTGTCATCTGCAAATTTTATTAACACATTTCCACTTTTTGTGGCTAGGTCAGTAGGTCAGTAATAAAAAGATTAAATAATATTGGTCCCAAAACCGAACCCTGAGAAACTCCACTGGTAACCTCCCTCCAGCCTGACAGTTCACCCTTCAGTATGACCCTCTGTTGTCTCCCCTTTAACCATTTCCTTATCCACCTTTCAATTTTTGTATTGATCCCCATTGTTTCCAATTTAACTAATAATTCCCCATGTGGCACTGTATCAAACGCCTTACTAAAGTGAAGGTAAATTAGATCCACTGCATTTCCTTTATCTAAAAAATCTGTTACTTTTTCAAAGAAGGAGATCAGGTTGGTTTGGCACAATCTACCTTTTGTAAAACCATGTTGTATTTTGTTCCATTTGCCATTGACCTCAATGCCCTTAACTACTTTCTCCTTCAAAATTGTTTCCAAGACTGTGCATACTATAGATGTCAAAATAACAGGCCTGTACTTACCCGGATCACTTTTTTTCACTTTCTTAGAATTAGGAAACTATATTAGCAATTCTCCAGTCATATGGTACAACCCCTGAGTTTACAGATTCATTAAAAATTCTTGCTAATGGGATTGCAATTTCATGTGCCAGTTCCTTTAATATTCTTGGATGAACATTATCTGGGCCTCCTGATTTAGTCCCATTAAGCTGTTTGAGTTTGATTTCTGCCTCGGATATGATAATATCTACCACCATATTCTCATTCCTGTTTGCCATGCTACCTTTATCCTAAGATCCTCATTAGCCTCATTAAAGACGGAGGCAAAGTATTTGTTTATATATTGGGCCATGCCTAAATTATCCTTAACTTCCACTTCATCCTCAGTTTTTAGCGGACCTACTTCTTCTTTGTTTTCTTCTTATTATATGGCTATAGAACCTTTTACTACTGGTTTTAATTCCCTTTGCAAGATCCAATTCTGCTTGACATTTAGCCTTTCTCACTTTATCCCTACATGTTCTGACCTCAATAAGGTAGCTTTCCTTGCTGATCCCTCCCATCTTCCATTCCCTGTATGCTTTCTGCTTTTTCTTAATCACCGCTCTGAGATGCTTGCTCATCCAGCTTGGTCTACAACTCCTGCCTATGATTTTTTCCCCCTTTCTTGGGATGCAGGCTTCTGATAGCTTCTACAACTTTGATTTAAAGTAATCCCAGGCCTCCTCCACCTTTAGATCCATAAATTCTTCAGCCCAATCCACTTCCCTAACTAATGTCCTTAATTTCGTAAAGTTAGCCCTTTTGAAATCAAAAACCCTACTCGCAGATCTATTTTTGTTTACCCCTCCGTTCAATTTGAACTGAATTAGTTCATAATCACTAGACCCAAGGTTTTCCCCTACAACCATTTCTTCTGTGAGATCCTCACCACTCACCAAAACCAAATCCAAAATGGCATCCCCACTTGTTGGCTCAGTAACTACTTGATGAAGGAATCCATCAACTATTGCATCTAGGAATCCAGCTATTGCATCTATTAGAAAGGTGATCCAATCTATCACCTCCAGAGAAAGGGAAGAGCCTAGAAGATTTAAAGAACATTTAGTTTAATGGCATCCTGTCTGGCAAGAACTCACTCATCAATAGCTGGGATGTGAAATCCTCATTTATTTGATGTTCTGTCACTGTAGTCCCCATTTCTATATTGTTGGTCTGTATAATCTCGGTCTGGTTCAGTGATTGTTTCTCTCTGCTATATAATTAATTTTGTTGAGTGTAAACTAATTAAGATGGTGGGATATAATTGGTTAGATAATCATGTTAAGATTGGTTAGTTAAATTTCAGTAAAATGATTGATTAAGGTATAGCTTAGCAGATCTCAAGTTTTACTGTGTAGTCTGCAGTCAACCAGGAAGTAACGGGGGTGGGCGGGATGTGAACAGAGAATGCAGGTGGGGGAATTGGAATCATGTTTTGCTAGGGCGACGGATGGGAACAGGGACACAGGCAAGGCTCTGTGACATCAGAGAGGGGACGTGGGACACTGAGGAAGGAAATTGGAATCATTGCTTGATGGAAGTTCACCCCAATAAACATTGAATTGTTTGCACCTTCGGACTTCGGGTATTGTTGCTCTCTGTTCATGTGAGGAGGACCAGGGAAGTGAGTGGGTGAAGGAATAAGCCCTCTAACACCGCCTCCTGCTGCCACCACCAGAGCAGCAGCACCAGGAAGAGGTGTGGGCTTCTCTCACTGGGCACAGAACATGGCTCCAGTGGCCATGGCACCTCTGGGTGATCACATGAATCATAGAATCATAGAATATCAGGGTTGGAGGGACCTCAGGAGGTATCTAGTCCAACCCCCTGCTCAAAGCAGGACCAGTCCCCAACTAAATCATCCCAGCCAGGGCTTGGTCAAGCCAGGTCTTAAAAACCTCTAAGGAAGGAGATTCTACCACCTCCCTAGGTAACCCATTCCAGTGCTTCACCAGCCTCCTAGTGAAAAAGTTTTTCCTAATATCCAACCTAAACCTTCCCAACTGCAATTTGAGACCATTACTCCTTGTTCTGTCATCTGGTACCACTGAGAACACTAGATCCATCCTCTTTGGAACCCCCTTTCAGGTAGTTGAAAGCAGCTATCAAATCTCCTCTCAGTCTTCTCTTTTGTAGACTAAACAATCCCACTTCTCTCAGCCTCTCCTCATAAGTCTTGTGCTCCAGGCCCCTAATCATTTTTGTTGCCCTTCTCTGGACTCTTTCCAATTTTTCCACATTCTTCTTGTAGTGTGGGGCCCAAAACCGGACACAATACTCCAGGATTGGCCGTGACAGAGACCTGACAGAGACTTGAGCCATTCCATGGGCGCTGATCTAAGGGATATGGGCCCCGGCCTGATGCCTGATGCTCACCCTCTTCCTGAATCACTATCCCTGGGCAGGGGCGTCCCACCCCACCCGCATCTTCACCAGCCCCAAAGGGCCCTGTTTGCCTGGTGGGACTGAAATCCCTGTTATCTTTGAACCTTCCCAGGGGACAGGTAAATATTTGAGGGTAAACCAGCAAGGGACAGTGACCTGGGGCCAGATCTCTGCATCCCTGGAGCTGACAGCAAGCCAGGGCACGCAGGCTGCAGCCTCACTGTCTAGGTGTGTAACCCAGGCCTGAGAATTCCCCCAAAATAATTCCTAGACCCGATCTTATAGCAAAACATTGAACCTTGATTTTGAAATTGCAAATGATGGAGAATTCATCATAACGCGTGGTAAATTGTTCTACTGGTTAATTACTCTCCATGTTAAAAATATACACCATATTTCCAGTCTCAATTTGTCTAGTTTCAACTTCCTGACATTGGATCGTATTATGAAGAGTCTCTTATCCTGGGAGAATTCTGCACCAAAAAATCCAAAATTCTGCACCAAAGAGTCCAAAAATCTGCATATTTTTTGTCAAAATAATGCAATAGAATCACAACAGTTTCACTTATTTTTGGTAATATATTTAAACTACCATACCAAAAAAAATATAAATCACAATAGCTATTCAGCATTTCCTAAACACATGAAAGTTAAGTTACTAATACTTGGTAACCAAGACCCTGCATCCCAGTTTTAATCCTGGATATTCATTTAAATTACATTACTTTTATTTTGGTGTTTGGTGTTCTGTGACTGTCAGTTTAAATTGCTCAGACCTTCACACATAAAAGTCAGACAGTTTTGCCAATGCCGTCATCCTGCATTTTTTCAGCTGGAAAAGTGAAATAGATCCGGAACTGTAATCTAACCACCTTATGCCTCTCTGCCACAGGAAAAAGGCGAGAAAGCAGAGATCTTCCTCGCTGAGGATTCTGTTACTGTCATTTAAAATAAGTAAACTGCCATTTACACCAGTCTGGCAAGGTAAAGGAGCCTTTAACTGACTAAGGATGGGAACAATTCACTGAGAACTTTCTCCTGCAAGACAAACCCAAGAAAGAAATCAACAGACCACCACTGGCCATCTTCTACAGTCCTCAGTTAAAACCTCTCCAACAAATCATCAGTGATCTACAACCCATCCTAGACAACGATCCCTCACTTTCACAGGCCTAGGGAGGCAGGCCAGTCCTCGCCCACAGACAACCTGCCAACCTGCAGCAGATTCTCACCAGCATCCACACACTGCACCATAATAACTCTAACTAGGAACCAATCCATGCAACAAACCTCGATGCCAACTCTGCCCACACATCTACACCAGCAACACCATCACAGGACCTAACCAGATCAGCCACACCATCACTGGTTCATTCACCTGCACATCTAGTATTATAATATACGCCATCATGTGCCAGCAATGTCCCTCTGCTATGTACATCGGCCAAACTGGACAATACCTACGTGAAAGGATAAATGGACACAAATCAGATATTAGGAATCGCAATATACAAAAGCCTGCAGGAGAACACTTCAACCTGCCTGGACATACAATAGCAGACCTCAAAACAGCCATCCTTCAGCAAAAAAACTTCAAGACCAGACTTCAAAGAGAAACTGCTGAGCTCCAGTTCATCTGCAAATTCAACACCATCAGGTCTGGACTCAATATGGACTGTGACTGGCTCGCCAATTACAAAAGCAGTTTCTCCTCTCTGGGTGTTCACACCTCCAGATCAGCTGCTGGAAGTGGGCCTCACCGCCCCTTCCCCCCCAATTGACTTTACCTTGCTCTCTTGCCTGCTATTTATACCTGCCTCTGGAGATTTCCACAACATTCATCTGATGAGGTGGGTCTTAGCCCACGAAAGCTCATGATCCCTAAAATCTGTGAGTCTATAAGGTGCTACAAGACTCTTTGTCACTTGTAATGGGACCATTAGCAGCCTGCCTGCTATAAGGTGTTTTTAGTCCATGGTTTTATTCTGGTATGTATTGTAATGAATGTCGCCCATGATTCAAAACGGAGTTTAGAAATTCAAGATGGCACATCTGATAGGAGGGGTTTGGACTCCATCTTGGTACCCTTCCCTCATGGCATTTTCCCGCCAAAACTCAGTGTCTTGCCGGAATGTGAGGGACTGAGACCTGGCTGGAATCGGTTGGGGGCCGGGCCTGTCAGAATGTGCCTCAGGAACGTGCCACAGAGATGTTCATGGTGACCCAGCTGCCGTCCACCATGGAGGCAGCCAGGGCCAGGTTCTCTGCGCGGCATCAGATCGAGACTTCGGCTACTAACATCTGTCAAGGACTCTGGTACTTCCCCGATTCCTGGAGTCCACCAAAGGGTCCAGCAAAGGTTCTGTTTAAGGCTATCTTCTCTCTGTCCTGTATTTCAATGCAGCGCGGGCGGGAGGCACACAGATTTCTAACTCTCCCACTCGATAGATGCTGGTAGGAGTCGAACCTGTGGGATGTGTCGCCTCCGTATTATCCTACACAGAGATTTGGGGGTAACGCCGCTTAGTGGTGACGTTTCTGCTCTGCCCCAGGGACAGAGTCGAATTCGCACAGCCCTGGGCCTCCAAGCCCCGGGTTCAGCAACAGTGAGCGAGAGGGACCGAGGGTGTCTCTATCACTTGTTCACAGGCAGGCAGGTTTCCCCCACACCCCCTTAACGCCTCTCCACAGACCCTCGCCCAGCCTCCCTCATCCCCCCACACGGTGATCTTCTCTCTGCTGCCGGCTGCTCCCAGCAGACGTGCCCAGTCGGCCGGGGAAGGGGCGTGTGTTCCCCACAAATTTCTTTGCTCTCTCATTTTTCTGTGGGGGAGCCAAGAAATCTGCAGAAGGTATGAATTCTGCACCCCGCAGAGACGCAGAATTCCCCCAGAAGTATAGACTGTGATCAAATCACTCCTTAGCCAGCTCTGTGGTAAGGTAAGTACATTGAGCTCTTGAGGGTATCACCATAAAGCATGTTTCTAAACCTTTAGTCATTCTCGTGGCTCTTCTCTGAACCCTCTCCCATTTAACCACATCCCTCATGAATGATGGACACCGGGACTGAACACAGTATTCCAGCAACGATCGCCCCAGTGCCAAATACTGTACAGAGATAAAATCACCTCTCTGCTCCCACGCCAGATTCCCCTGTTTATGCACCCAAGGATCATATTAACCCTCTAGGCCACAGCATCACATTGGAAACTCATGTTCATCTGATTATCCACTCCCACCCCCAAAACTGTTTGAGTCATCACTTCACAGAATCAAGTCCTCCATCTGTAAATATGGCCAATAGTCTTTGTTCCAAGATGTGTACATTTACATTTAGTCACAGTGAGCCACATATTGTGTGCTTGCTCCCAGCTTACCACGTTATCCATAACTTACCAGTAACCTGCCCTCTCTGTTATTTTCCACTCCCTCCATTTTTGTGTTATCTCTAGTCTTTATTACTGATGCTTTTAGGTTTTCTTCCAGGCCATTGATAAAAAGGTTAAATAGCATAGAACCTGTAGAGAAGTGAGACTCACCAGTGTGGCGCCTCCTGCTGGTCATCTTGGGAATTAGCTCTTTCAGCACTCAGAGCGCCCTCTGCTGCCTGGCATCTCACCTGCCGCTAGCCCACGTGTCTCTCCTGGACCCTGCTGCCCCTTTTCTTTTGGGTGCTGACTCCTGCAGTACCCCCACACTCTGGGTCTCCCCTCCCAGGGGAACCCCCAAACCTCTAAACCCACTTTGCCTCAGAGACTACTGCCAGTCATCTAGCCCCTGCTCACTGGGCAGACTGCGGTCTGTAATGGCCCTCATCATCGGCAAGGGGTTGGAACTTGCTGCCTTTGCCTATCCCTGGGCTGCCCCTCTGTAGCCCCAGTACCTTTCCTGACTTTAGCAAGGCTTGCAGCCTAGTGGTTTACCAGGCTGGAGCTCCCCAGCTCCCTTTGCCCTTCCCCAGCACTGCTCCGCTTCAGATACCTTGTTCTCAAGCAGCTAACCCTTCCCCCTCCAGGGCTACAGTGATACTCCTCCAGCTCCTGGCCTGCAGCCTTCTTATCAGGGCCAGCTGCGCCCTGATTGGACTGGTCACAGCTGTGGCTGCTTCCCCAATCAGCCTAGTTTGGCTGTTTTAACCCCTCTTTTACTGGAATGGGGCAATTGCCCTACTACAGGGCCAAGAACTGATCTTATGTGATGCCCTGGAAACTCACCTGATCAATGATGATTCCCCATTTACTGTTACATTTGGAGATATATCAGTTAGCCAGTTTTAAATCCATTTAATGTGTGCCGGGTTAATTTTACATCATTCTTGCTTTTTAACTCAAAATGTCATGTGGTATCAAGTCAAACACCTTATGAAAATCTCAGTATTTCATACTAACACTATTACCTTTATCTACCAAACTTATAATCTCATAAAAATATTAAATTAGTTTGACAAACTCTGTTTTCCATAAATCCATGCTAATTGGCATTAATCATGAGAATCTCTTCTAATTCTTATTAATGATGTCCCGTATCAGGCATTCCATTATTGTGCCAGGGATCGATGTCAGACTGAGAGGCCTCTAATTACCCAGGTCATCCCATTTACCTTTTTAAAGTACTGGCATAACATTATCTTTCTTCCAGTCTTCTGGAATTTCCCCAGTATGCAAGACGTACTGAGAATCAACATGAAGAGTTCAGTGAGTGCCTCACCCAGCTCTTTTAAAACTCTTAGATATAAGTTCTCTGGACCTTCTGATTTAAAAATGTCTATCTTTGGTAGCTTCTGCTTATCGTTTTCCCCAGATACTAGTGGAATGGAACAAGTGTTCACCCCTTCATATGATGACAACTTCATCTGTTTTTTCCCAAATGCAGAACAGAAATATTTATTGAACAGTTTTGCCTTTTCTGCATTCAGGAGTGGTGGACACTCCTGAAAAGGGGGAGGGGCCACTGGCACCAAACCATGCCCCCCCCACACACACTGCCCCTTCCTCCTGAGCTCGCACCCCCACACTGCCCCTTCTCCCTGAGGCCCTTCCCTTGCACTGCCATTCCTCCCAAGGCCCCCCACCCATGCCAACTCTTCCCCCTAAGACCACACTTCTCCTCAATCCCCTCCCCTTTGTTGGTCACCTTATGCACAGGAAAAAGTAGGATTGCATAGCTTTCCCACTTTTAAAAGTGGCGGGGCCATGGCTCCCTGGACCCCCCTTTTCTGGCACCCCTATCTACTTTAGTAATGATAATTCTACCATTTCATCTAGTAATAGACCAAAACAAGTGATAGGATTTATTCTGTTTTGTCGGGGGTGACTTCCCTCCAAAGAATGAGGCGGGTGGTCAGTTGGATCTGAAAACACACTTTATTCAGAGCATGCAATGCATGGGTAGTTCGCAAGGAGCTACAAAGTACAGGAGCATTATGGTGACCTTTTATCAGAAATCATAATGCATAGAATTGTAATACAATGAAGGGTCTTAACCTACGAGGGGCTAGCAATCTTTATCTATAACCAATCATTTTACAATTCAAGCTGTCCACACGCTTACCAGGCATCCGTCAGGCCCTATTCACATGCCCTAGAAACTCCCAATTCTATGACCTTGTTTGTGTGTCCCATATGCAAAAACATTGAGACTCTGCAAAATAACATTTTATTTTGTTAGACAGAAAAAGGCGTCTCTAGCTTAGGCTTCTAGAGACAGTTTAATGTTTGTTAATCAGTATGTATGTGTATTGGCCTTCAGCTAAAATACTCTACTATGCACATTCTCTTCTGAGAATGGGGAGCTGGAAAACAAGGGGGTGAAAAGTAAAAGACACAAAAGCAAATAACTTTGGTTCAGGTTTTTGAGGTCTGTTTTAAGCTATAAATGAAAACTAGCCTAGAATTATATATTTTACCCCCACAAACCTCCCCTTTGACACTATTATGTAGTGTCATTTAAACTTCAATTTCAATTTGCCCCAATCTATCACCTTCTTCTTCTGCTAAAATACTGCTTCCATCTCCATCTTTCCTCTCCTTCTGGCTTTCACCTCTGTGTATTAAACTGAGATATAGGTTAATTGGCTTAGCTTTAGATTTCCAGCAGGATTTATATACACATAGCAATAACTTAAAAGCTAAAAAATATCGAAACAATAAGTGTAACAAATAGTAGGAGCCCTGTAAGTATTTGTGTAATCAGGTGTTTGATAGGCCCTGTAAAATCTGGAAGTATATTTTCCAGCCAGTCAAACCATCCTGGTTCTGGTTTGCCTACTTCACTGCAAATGTAGTAAAATTAAAATGCATATCTATCATTAGCTTGGAAAGTAACTGTCCTGTCAGGATGGTTCCTTATCTTATACCTCCCTAACACACTTTGTCAAACACTGACAACTTCTCCTTGCTTGAATTTTCTTATACACTGAAGCTGTGGGGATTCCAAGGGTCAAAATATCAAACACTAATTCTTAATCCAATCCAAATATCAGGTGTTATTCCAGGAGCACTAACAACAAATTGGCTAGGCATACCAGGTGATCTAATTTCCCAGATATCACGGTGAATAATCTAATCTCACATGCATCCTCCCCATAGACCCGGTTGGATTCAGTATGTGGAAGCCCACACCCCTCTGATCAGTCCATATGCTTGGAAGAAGCACTGCGAGTACTTGCACATCCATTCTGAAAGTCTCCAAGTCTTTTCCATGGCTACAACTCAGATGGCACTCCTGAAGCACTATTAAGGGCAGTGGGCCAAGCCTGATGCTCAAGATCACTCTAAATGGCCATCAGCTGGTCATTCAAAAAATCCTGCATCTCTGAACATGCTAGATCCCATGCAATTCCTTTTCTGCTTCGGTGATGTCTAACACCATCTCTGTTAACAGCTTCTGGGTCATTGCACTAAGGGCAGAAATAACATGTAATTCACCAACTCCAGCTTGCACTTGAGTCAATTATATTTCAATAATAAGACTAATAACCTTTCCAATTGCTCTAATTTCTCATCATGCTATTGGCCTTTAAAAATATTCCAAATTACAGCTGCACTATTTGCACCATCTCATAAGTGTCCAACTAAATCTCTTTTCTTTCCTAAGGAAACCTATGTCCTGTGCCCCCTTTGAGCAATTTGGATATATGGAAGTGATTTAAATGCTAAATAGGGGCAAAGTAAATTTCACAATTCCTAATGTGGCATTAAGCATTGTTATTCGATGTCCTAGTACATCTCTCTCAGGAACAGCATGATAGCACATCTATGATTTAACAATTTTCAAATACTTTCAAAAAACATTAACATTAATAGCATAAGAAGGGATATATTGCAAAATAATACTGATTAAATTATTAGTTACTGGGATCATTTCAATACAAATATTATTTTTCCAGTGGCAAAATACATTCTCTAAATATAAATCTGATTATTTACTAATTGGGTACCTAAATAACAATAAGAACCTCTTTTCTCCTAATAAGCTGCAAACTCCTGGGACTGCTAGCATCCCCCCACCCGCCCCCCCGATCTCACAGCTTTTTTTCCTATACTCTATAAAGAGCTGCATAAGGAGCGTCTCATCTTGTTCCTTGGTGTGATTTGGGGATCTGCCCCAGACACCAGCTAACTGCTAACCCCCTATCTTGTGCTGTATCAGTTAAGACAGTGATCCATCCATAACCATTCAAGATCATTTTCTTCCAGGTAGTAAGTGACTCGGAAACAAGTCTTAGACACCGCACTGACTAGGTGCAAATGGCAATGTTCTGCAGTTTATAATCTAGGCAGATTGACATGGATTTTCATGGCAATAGGAAAAACCCTTCTCTTCCCCTAGCACAATCTCCCTCCCAATATCAGTTCCAGGCTCCGAGGCCTGGAGGTGCTAGAACTCTTTGAAGAAATGCCCAGAAAAATGGATTGCCCTCGAAAAAACTACCAGTGTTAACGCTGACCTTGTTCTCAGAAATGGAGCGACTTGTTTTTGCTGTAAATTTAAAAGAGATTCAACGCAGGCAGAGCCTGAGCGTTGAAATTTCATCCCCGGCAGTCCCAGTTTGGGAAAGTTAGAAGCGATGGTGAATGGGGTTTTCATGA
>ML677408.1:3468997-3519820 GCA_007922305.1 Dermatemys mawii
CCAGCTCTCGCGCCCATGTTGTTCCTGGCGCTGTCTCTGTCCTTGACCGTTGGGAGCCAGGCTGTGGGGGACAGAGGGTGTTTTTCAGCTTTATTGTCAGTGGGGGGTTGAAAGACTCTTGCTGGCTGAGGCTCCTGCTGCAGCCTCTTCCCAGCCCTGCTCCATTTCCGGGCCCTTCCCCTGCCCAGCCCTGCTGGCAAGTTGTGGGGTGAGGGGGCTGCAAGACCCGGGAAGAAGCTTCAAGGCCGAGGATGGTGATGAAACTCCCAAACCAGGGTTGCAGGTCCGTTTTACCCCATCCCTTTCTGCCCCCCAGTGCTGCCCAAGTTCCAAATGTCCCTCGAGCTGCCCTCCACAGTGACGGTGCTGGATGAGACAATCCTGCTGCGAGTGTGCGGCCGGTGAGTGTGAAAGCAGCCCTGCCAGGCCGATAAAGGGGGGGGCTGGTACCACCCTGGACCTGACACCTCTCCCTCGCCCTCCAGGCCAGGATCTGACCTGCCCCGTCCCTGCCTGCGTCCCGCTCTGCCCCATGCTCATGGCCAGGCAGGGCTCCCTGGGGCTCTCACTCCCATCCATATGACCAGCCCCACCCCAGAAGGGACCTCTCCCATAGGCAGGGGCGTTTCCCCCTGCCCTCCCACTTACCCTCTCTCTCGTCTCTGCTAAACAGATACACCTACGGGAAACCCGTCCTGGGGAGGGTCCAGGCCAGCTTGTGTCGGGAGGAGCAACCATCCTATCGCTGGTACCGTCTTGACTCTCTTGATGCCAAGCTAACTGGGGATCTGTGCGTGGAGCTTACTGGCCAGGTGAGTGCTACTGGGGCTGGGAGGAGGTACATGGCCTGCTGCTGGAGGCCCCTCTCCATGTTTTTCTTATGCTGGCCAGAGGGGGCGCTGTGATCTGCCTTGGTGATGTTGGTGATATTGGTGTAAAGCTGGTGTAAATGCAGGTGAATCGGGCCCTGGATCCATCAGGGTCCCCATCTGGCAGGCTAGGAGGTGGGGACTGACAGCTGTGTAGCAGGGCTTAGAGACTTCTACGTCCCCGCTTCACCCCAATATCTCAATGCCTCACTGACCCTCTTAGCCCCTGGGAGGTGGGACAGGGCTCCCGTCCCCATTGTACTGATGGGGAACTGAGGCACACAGATGCTAAGGGTCCATCTGTGCAGCAAAAACCCTGTGGCAGCATCTCTAAGCCCAGCTCTGCTGCCTGGGGCTTACGCCACGGGGCTAAAGTAACAGTGCAAATCAGGGATGGACAAACTTTTTGGCCCTCGGGCCACATCGGGGTTCCAAAATTGTAAGGAGGGCCAGGTAGGGAGGGCTGTGCCTCCACAAACAGCCTGGCCCTGCCCCCCTTAGTACCGCCCCACCCATCCAATCTCCCCTGCTCCTTGTCCTCTGACTGCCCCCTCCAGAGACCCCCGCTCCTAACCATTCTACGGGACATCACCCCCTATCTAAGCCCCCCTGCTCCTTGTCCACTGACCGCCCCCTCCAGAGACCCCCCAACCTAACTGACCCCCCAGGATCCCACCCCCGACCTGTCCCCCCTGCTCTTTATCCCCTGACCACCCTCTCCAGAGACCCCCCACTCCTAACCATCCTCCGGGACCCCATCCCCTGTCTAAGCCCCCCTGCTCCTTGTTTGCTGACCGCCCCTTCCAGAGGACTCCCCCACCCTAACTGCCCTCCCAGAATCCCACCCCTGACCTGTCTCCCCCTGACTGCCCTTCTCCTATCCACCCCCCCGCCAAATCCCTGAGAGACCCCCGGGACTCCCACACCCAATCCAACCCCATCCAACATCCAAACCCATCCACACCTCCACCTCATCCAACCTCTTCCTGCTCCCTGTCCCTGCTGACCACCCACTGGGACCCTCTAACCCTTCTCCAACCCCCCAGCACCTTTACCACGCCGCACATCGTGTCTGGCTCAATGCAGCCTGCGGGAGCTAGACACACTGCTCTGCAGGAGCGTGCAGCACCAATGAAGCCGCCGGCAGGAGCTACGGGCTAGAGTGCTGCCCATGCGGGGCGCTGAGGCTGCGGAGGAGGGACAGGGGGAGGGGCCACAGGGAGCCTTCCCAGCTGGGAGCTCAGGGGCAGGACGGGTCTGTGGGCCAGATGTGTCCCGTGGGCCGTAGTTTGCCCAACCCTGGTGTAGACACTCGGCTGGAGCCTGGGCTCCGAGACCCTCCCCACTCCCCAGGTCTAGAGCCTGGACCTGAACATCGAAGTGTCAGTTTTAGCCCCGCAGCACAAATGGGGTCAGTGGGGCTGGGCTCTGAGACGCGCTGCCACAGCATGGTTTTGCTGCAGCCACACTCAGAGGGACTTGCAGGCAGCCTGTGGCAGAGCAGGGACCTGTCCCCAGGTCTTTGTGGACCTTGGCTAGTGCCCTAGATTACGGGGCCACCCGGCCTCATAAGCAGCTCTTGTTGTGAGGTGGGGCAGTGTAAAGATACACATCTCCCCGGATGCTCTCGATCCCTGCGGGACATAGGGGGGCCGACTGGAATTAGCCAGTGTTCACACGACGATGGGGCACAAGCACCAGGGGATCTGGCATGGTCACGAGTGGCCAGAGTCTCTGTTTTACGTCTCATCCCACCCACAGCTGTTCCAGCTGCACACCGCCCCCTTGCCCCGCACTGGGGTACCGGTGTCAGGGCTGACTCCAAGGTGAGAGCGCCCCCTGCTGCTGACTTCACCACCCAGGTTTTCTTTGAGTGTCTCCGACCCAAACACTAACCAGGCCAAGCCCGATTAGAGACCTGCTGAGCTGACACCTGTGGGGCCTGGTGCAGAGCTGCTGCCCACGGGCTGTGATTCTCTCCCTCCAGTCTGAGAGCAACGGCTGCTTTTCCAGAGAGGTGGGGACGACTCCCTTCAACCTGACCCACACTGGCTACAGGATGAGCCTCCAGGCCAAGGTGTCTCTCATGGAGGAGGGGACAGGTGGGACTGAAATCAAGGACACATGGACACCCCCAGGCAGCCCCCAGCACTAACCCCTCAGGGCAGAGGGGTCTCATTTGCAGATGTGGAAATGTCATTGGTGCCCAGCTGCTTTAGAGATGGGCCCAAGAGGTGGTGTTTGGGGCTTGGCTCTGGGGTTCTGGTTCAGCCCAACCCTGGATCGATCCCTCATGAGGAGTTCAAACCTGGGTACGTTCCTGCAAAGACTAAACACCCTCCCGTGAGTGTCCTCTGGCTTTGGACTGAGCGGGCACAGAGGGGAGTGAAGGCCCAGCCTGTGTTGCTGGGTCCTGAGTCACGGCCTCAGTGACTTTAGTGTTTAGCGCTCAAAACTACAAGTGCCAATCACTCAGTAACGAACCCAGAGAACTCCACACTGAACCCAGAAGAATCCCGATTTCCAGAGCGGCCCACCCCCATTTGGCTGAAAACTGTAACTGGGGGGTGGATACAATGTTACCCTCGGGTGCTGAGATCAATGAAGACAACGTGGCTGGAGGAGAGCGGGTCCAGAACAGCCACAGATTACTGGGCACTTCTGAAAATGGCCCTTTCTGGGTGCAGGCCCTGTGCTGAGAGGCCCATGTGCGGAGTCAGCTCTGGGGCCATTCAGTAAGGAGCTCTCTGCTGGGGAAAGAGCCACAGAGCCAGGAGACCTGCTGGCAAATGTCATGTGGCTGGTTTGGGATTAAGCTCCATGGGACAGTGGATCTAAATTTTCTAGTTTCCAGATTCCCCAGGAAAATTGTTCTCTGACCCCAGCTGAACCTCTCACATTCTCCCCCAAATCACACCCTCCAGTCCATAGTGAGAGGGGGTAGAAATGGCTGGGCAGATTGTTATGGAGAGAAATCTGGATGTAACCTGAACTCCTGTGTCACTCCTGGAAAATTCCTCCTATTGTCCCTCCTTTCCTGCTAGGGGTGGAGCTCAGCGTGACCAAGAGCTGCGACATCGTGTCTGAAATCGCTACAGTGACCTTTGAGGAAACTGACACCAGCTACAGGACTGGAATCCCCTACACTGGCAAGGTAACGGGATTACCAGTGTGGCACAGTGGAATGTGTCTGTACCAAACTGTAACCTCCATTTACGTTGGCTGCTTGCCAGATGTGCTGCACTTCTGGTGCATGTGTGCCCCAGGCACTGGAGATCAGGATGCTTTAGCTGTGCTCTCCATGTCCTCCAGCCCCCTTTTACCAAGAGCACAGTGTGGGCTGAGCTACCAGCCAACCCTCAGGTCCTTCTCACACCCTCTGGCTGTGAGACAGAGCCAGCAGCAGTGTCCGGTCTCCTGCTCCGCTGAAGTTTTTCTCTTTACCTTTTGTAAAGAGCAATTTTTGATAGTTAATAATTTTTACTGGTGATAGTGGTTTAGTTAGTTTAGCTGAACTCTCCTGCTTTAGGGAGGATTTCAGGCTTAGCCCTGATCTACACTAGGGGGGGATCAACCTAAGATACGCATCTTCAGCTATGAGAATAGCATGGCTGAAGTCGATGTGTCTTAGGTCGACTGACCTCGGCATCTTCACGGCGCTGAGTCGACTGCTGTGACGCTGCCACTCCCCCATCGACTGCACTGGCTCCTCTCGCAGCGGTGGAGTTCCAGATAAATCGATCACTGATAGACTGATCACTACCTGCCCTTAGACTCCCTCTTCTCAGAGCAAAGGATGTCGACCATACTTACAGGATAGGGGAGTCTAGCCTGGGAAGGAGGGACTCTGAAAAAGATTTGGGAGTCATGGTGGATAATCAGCAGAACATGAGCTCCCAGTGTGACGCTGTGGCCAAAAGAGCGAATGCGATTCTGGGATATATAAACAGGGGACTCTCGAGTAGGATACTCTGTATTTGGCAGGGGTGCAACTGGTGCTGGAACACTGTGTCCAGTTCTGGTGCTCACAATTCCTCCAGGATATTGATAAATTGAAGAGGGTTCAGAGAAGAGCCCTAAGAATGGTGAAAGAATTAGATGAGATGCCTTATAGTGAGAGACTCAAGGAACTCGATCTATTTAGCTCAAGAAAGAGAAGGTTAGAGGGTGACTTGATTACAGTTTGTAAATATCGGGGAACAAATATCCAATCTAACAGAGGAAGGTCGAACAGGATCCAATGGCTGGAAGTTGAATCTAGACAAATTCAAACTGGAAATAAAGTGTAAATTTTTTATAGTGAGGGTAATTAACCAACAATTTACTAGAATCAGAGGGGTAGCCGTGTTAGTCTGGAATTGCAGAAGTGACAAAGAGTCCTGTGGCACCTTAAAGACTAACTAAAGTATTAGAGCATAAGCTTTCGTGGGCTAATACCCACTTCGTCAGATGCATGCAGTGGAAGTATCCAGGGGCAGGTATAAATAGATAGGCAAGAACCAGGTTAAAGGTAACAGGGTGGGTCCAATGAGGTTGAACCAGCTTGTTATCTCTAATCAGGGAGGGTGAGGTATTCCTCTAGCAGCTGAATTGGAGGTGTGAACAGCAAGAGAAGAGAAACTGCTCTTGTAGTTTCAATTTACTGAGATTCATGATGGATTCTCCATCCCTGACCATTGTAAATGGAGACGGGATGTTCTTCTAACCAATCAGCTCTGAGCATTATTTGGGGGCAAGTCTCAGGCCCATGCTATGGAGGAGGTCAGACTGGATGATCACAATGGTCCCTTCTGGCCTTAGAGTCTATGACTCCTGGTGTGGGGATGGGGGGGATGGAGCTCTGAGGGGAGCAGTTGATGTCTTCTCCAGGGACAGGGTGGTTTAGTCCCCAGGATTTAAATTATGTTCCTCGTGTGGGTCTCCCATGCCCGGAACAACAGACACTCTAAGTGTCTGTATTATCTAGGTACACAGATACACATTAGAGAGCAGTGCAGGGACTTCAGAGCCCTCCGAAAATGGGCTGTGAAATCCAGGGAGACTAGACTGAAGGTATTTCTCCTGGAGAAGTCTAGGAGTCGAGGCTCAGTCCCGAAAGAGATGCAGGATCCTCCTAGAACCGATCACCCTTGGGTAAAAATTACCCTGGCAGCCATCTCTTCCCCCTCTCAGGCTGTGCCTGCCCCAGTTAGTGACCTCGAGTATCATGGACGCCATCCTGCCAAGAAGCATGGGAGTAGATCTCCTCAGGTGCCTGCTAAGTCACCTCTTTCTTTGTCACATAAGAAGGGCAGCTCGAGGCCAATTCCTGGTCCCTCTGGCACCCAGAGAGGAGGAGTCCTGAGACCTTGGTTCCTCTGGTGCCAGAGAGGAGGAGTCCTGAGTCCTTGGTCCCTCTGGCGCCCAGAGAGGAGGAGTCCTGAGTCCTTGGTCCCTCTGGTGCCAGAGAGGAGGAGTTCTGAGTCCTTGGTCCCTCTGGTGCCAGAGAGGAGGAATCCTGAGTCCTTGGTCGCGCTGCTGGCTCATCCCTTGGCACCCAGAGGATTTCACTTGGTGGTGTCCTCTCAGCCCCACTGCTTCCGACACAGTCATTGCTGCTGGTGCTGCTGCTGGTGTTTTCGGCACCACTGTTTTCTGCACTGATACATCACCACGAGGGCTCTTGCCTCCATTGCACCAGGTGCTGCTCTCCTCAGTGCCTCTGCTGCCCGCACCTGTGGCACAGACGTCCCATCTCCTGCCCTCGGCATCGATCATACGGGTCCTTCCGCGCCGCTGCTGACAGTGCTGAATCTCGTTTCACGTCCCACCCTGACAGACACGGCACCGGACGATTGGACCATTTCTGAACTCCCAGACTCCCCTTAGTTGGCTCCTTGAGGAGCAACAGGGGAGATTTTAAAGGCACCAATGAGAGACGTCACATCTAGCAGTCAGGGTTTCTGGCCTAGTGGATGGGGGAAAGCAGTAGACACGATATATCCTGTTTGTAGTAAGGCTTTTGACATCCTCATGAGCAAACTAGGGAAATGTGATCTGCGTCGGGGTTCTTAACCTTTTTCTTTCTGAGCCCCCCACCATGCTATAAAAACCCCACAGCTCACCTGTGCCACAACAACTGATTTTCTGCATATAAAAGCCAAGGCTGGTGTTAAGGGGCAGCAATCAGGGCAGCTGCCCCATGTGGTGGGGCTGCAGCCCTCTACCCTGGGCCCCACCATGTCTAACAGTGGCCCTGCTTGGTGGATCCCCTGAAACCTGCTCACAGCCCCCAGGAGGCCCTGGCCCCGTGCTTGAAAATCACTGGTCTAAGTGAAATTACTGTGAGGTTGGTGCACAACTGGTTGAAACCCCACCCTCAAGGGGTAGTTATCAATAGTTTGCTGCACTCTGGGAAGACGTGTCTAGTGGGGTCCCACCGGGGTCAGTCCTGGGTCTGGTACTATTCAGTATTGTCATTAAAGACATGGAGAATGGAATGGAGAGTGTGCTCCTAAAATGTGTGGATAACACCAAACAGGGAGGAGTTGCTATTCCAGTCCTGCCCCAGCTTCTTCCCAGATCTGCTCATGCCCCTCAATCCTCACCCCCAACACCCTATTCCAGCCCTGGGGTTTCCCGGTGCATCTCCGTGCTGGATTGCATTGTCCCTTTCTGCCCCCTCCAACTCTTTAGCCCCCTAGTGGGCAACACTCTCCCAGGAGTCTGCTCCCTTGAGTCTTGCGTCTCCCCCTTTCTCTCCCGGCTCAGATGCACCTGAAGGCAGCAGATGGCTCTACTCTAAAGAAGGAGAAGCTGCAGCTCTTTGTTAGCTATGGAGATAAGGAGAAGAACCTGACTTTCCTGACAGATGAGTCTGGGAGAGTTTCCTTCAAGCTGGACACCTCTGACTGGACCGGGACAGTCACTCTGAGGGTAAGCGACGGGCCTCCGAGCCCCAGTGGGGCCCCTGTGCTCCAGCTTCTGTTGCTGATTCTATGATTTTTGATGTTTATTTCCGTAGTGCCTAAGGAGCAGCCAAGATCGGGGCCCTCTGTGCTAGGTGCTGCACACACGCAGCATAGCAAACGGCCCCTGCCCAAAGAGCCTGCAGGCTGAAGGGGAAGGGGCAGAACTCACCAGCAGGGCCATCAATGGGGTGACGCAAACGTCATCTTAGTGCTGCCTCTTGTCTTCTCATTAATATTCGGGGTGGGGTTTAGTTAGGAAGGTCGCCCCCTTCTGGCAGCTCAGCTCAGGGGCTGCCCCATTGCCACTGTCAGGCTGCCCCATGCAAACCTCTGGGGTTTTCCTTGTCACTCTTAGGGACGCAGGGCGAGGGACCATGGGGGTGAACTCAGCCAGCAGCAGCAGAGCCTGGCCTGCCCCGGCTGCATTCCTGTCCTGTGCTAGGTGCTCTGCACCCCAGTGATCCCCATGGCTCTCTCTATCCCCCAGGGGCACTTCAAGGAGGTGGATTACAGCTCTGTGTATGGGAGAGTCTCTCCCAGTTACCTGGATGCCAATCGTCACCTGGAGCCCTTCTACTCCAAGAGCCAGAGTTTCCTGAAGATTCACTCGCTGGAAGGGGAGCTGCCCTGCGACCAGGTCCAGCAGCTCCAGGTGGATTACGTCATTGCTAGGGAGGCCCTGGGGAATGGGTCCAGGAGCCTGGATTTCATGTTCCTGGTGAGCCCAGCCTGGGAGACTAAAGTGTGTGTGTGTTTGCGCGTGCGTGCGTGCGCACCTGTATGAGCATGAGGTGTTCTATCAGCGCTGTGACCCCACAGCAGACCAGTGGGGAATAGAACGGTTCCTTTGAATTACAAGGGCGGGGCTGAATCAGGACGGGTCTTTTCCCCTTTCCCACTAGGGGCTCTGGTTCCAATCTGGCCCCAAAGCAGGGGCAGGCTGTCCAGGGGGGCTGTGGAATGGGATACCTGCCCTCACTGGAAATGCCTAGATCGGGGCAGTTTGCAAAAATAAGAGCAGATTCTCCAAAAACTGGTGGTTTACACTGAAGTTGGACTCACCAATCAGTCACAAACTGCTCCTGATTCCCCACACTGGTTATCGAGAAGCTAAAAAAGAAATCACACAGCCCCTTTATTTCTTCCAGTTTTCTGGCTCCCAGTCAGCACCTACATCCAGTACAGTGAGAAATCATTTAAATCTTATTTCATAGAATATCAGGGTTGGAAGGGACCTCAGGAGATCATCTAGTCCCACCCTCTGCTCAAAGCAGGACCAATCTCCAATTAAATCACCCAACCGATTTTTGTCCCATATTCTTAAATGGCCTTCACAAGGGTTGAACTCACAACCCTAGGTTTAGCAAGGCTCAAATCGCTCTGCTCACTATACAAAATGTTCTGCAGAGCCCAAACGGTCAGGCACATCAGCAAGCCAATATTAGTTTGGATTTTATCCAAAAAAACCCACCCTGGCAGCCAGTCCTTTAGTGTCTGAAATGAAAGGTTTATTATAAGGAAAAAAGAAAGAACAAGCAGAGAGTTGTTAACTGGTAAAACAGTCACATACAAACAGAGACTTCAAAGTCCATGTATGAGGTTCTGAGCAGTACTGGTGAGTTTGCTGGCTTGAAAGTCCCTCTGGAACAGATCCACAGCTCGGATGGGTCGTTCAGCCCTTTCTCCAGAGCGTCGTTTGTAGAAAAGTTACCCCAGAGGTAAGAAGCAGAGATGGAGACAAAATAGACACGATGCAGCTGCCCTTTATGGTCCTTTTGCCATGTGGCTGGGACTTCCTTGGTCCCAAACACAAGCTGCACAGCACGTGGCATGGAAAAGCCTTAGAGTTCTCTGTCCACCAGCCTGCCCCACATGCCTCGTTGACTCATGAGGTGTATCCCCTAGTTCAGGGGTGGCCAACCTGAGCCAGAGAAGGAGCCAGAATTTACCAATGTGTATTGCCAAAGAGACACAGTAATACATCAGCAGCCCCCCGCTCAGCTCCGCACCTCCACTCCCAGCGCATCCCACCTACGGGCAGCCCGGCCGATGAGTGCATCCCCCTTTCTCACCACACCTCCTGATCAGCTGTTTTGTGACGTGCAGGAGGCTGGAGAGCAGGTGAGGAACAAGTGCATGGCAGGCTCAGAGGAGGCAGTAGGAGAGGGTGGAGTGGGGACAGGGCCTGTGGCAGAGCCAGGGGTTGAGCAATGAGCACCCCTCAGCACACTGGAAAGTTGGCGCCTGTAGCTCCAGCCCCCGAGTCGGTGCCTGTACAAGGACCCGCATATTCACTTCTGAAGAGCCGCATGCGGCTCTGGAGCCACAGGTGACCACCCCTGTCCAAGTTCGTTTCAATGGGTTCGCTGTGGGGCTGATGACCCGTGATGGGCCATCAAACAGGCTCGGCAGTGCTGATGCCAACCACAGCATGAGTTCTGCAATACAGATGTACCACACATACCTAGAACACAATACAAAGATGATACAAACACTAAAACAAGATCATCAGACTTGGCAAATCAGACCATTGTCACAGACACTCCCATGGCACATCCGGTCAGATTCCCGGCAATTTTATAATGTTTGTACCAACAATACCGTAAAGTGTCTCCCAGGTTCCACCCAGCGTCACACGGCTCAGTGACTCCCGTCTCCTCCTCCGCAGGTCGTGGCCAAGGGAGCCATCGCCAGGATCCTCCACAAGAGGCTGGACCTCAGGGAGGGGGCTGGTAAGTGGTGCGGGAGGGGTCTGTGCAGATAGGAGCTGCTTAGAGGGCAATTGGAGACTGAGCCCTTGAGCAGGGTCCGGACTGGGGGAGGGGGCTCTGCAGGCTGGGCCTGACTTCCCCTGAGTGTTTCCCTAGGGCTGAAGGGCTCCTTCTCTGTGGAGCTTCCCGTCAGCACTGAGCTGGCACCCACTGCCAAGGTGCTGGGTTACACGGTGCTGCCCGATGGCGAGATGGCTGCCGACCACGGCCTGCTGCGCTTTGCCAAGTGCCTCCCAAACAAGGTGAGCCTGGGGCTTGGGGCACAGGAGCCTCTGGGGTGGGGGAATCGCTCCCTGCCCCATAACAGGAGCCTGAGCAGGGGCATCGCTGGGTGCCCCCAGCCCCTCTCTTCCCCGGCCTTACAGCAGTGCCAGGATCGTTGCACCCTCATGGCCACTGCACCGCCCCCAGGTGTCTATGAATAACTGCAGCTCCCTGAGCCGTCCCACAGGGGCACTGAATGAGCCTGGGCTGCCACAACCCCCCAACCCCCCACGAGCCCTTCAGCCAGCGGGGCTGGGGGCCGGAGTGACACCCGGTGTCTCCCCCTGCTCCTGGGGTCTCTCCCCCTCCCCCTGGGGTCTCTCCTCCCCACCCGTGACGCGCTGTGCCTCGCCAGGTGAAGCTGGCCTTCTCGCAGGACCGGGCCCTGCCAGGCTCAGAGCTCCAGCTGCGGGTGCAGGCTGTCCCCGGGTCCCTGTGCGCCGTCCGCGCCGTGGATCAGAGCGTGCTGCTCATGAAGCCCGAGGCCGAGCTCAGCGTTGACACGGTGAGTCCAGAGAAGCTCGGTGCTCACCCGGTCCCTCACCTGACAAGTCCTCCCCCCACTCAGGGAGGGGTGATGCACGGCCGCTGGGGGACACCCCTCAAGCCCATCTCTCCCCGGTCTGAGGGCTGCTCCCATGGCACTTGACAGCCCCTAACTCTGGCGGGTCCCCGCTTCCTTCCCTGTTCTCCCATCAGCCCTTGCAGTGCTCCCTTCCCCCCGTCCCCTCACCCAGGCCCGGCTGGGAACATGAAGCTCAGAGCTGAGATAATGGCCGGGGTAACCAGAGCTCACTCTCCAGGGCAGAAGAATTTCCTGCCCCCCATGTACAGCAGAGGACAACTGGCCAGGTGCATTGTGGGAGTTGTCCCTTCCCAGGTGATGATATGAAATCGCAGTCGGCCTGTCGCTGGCACCTGCCGTCCAGGGGCTCACAGGCTCTGCACATGATGAGTGGAGCCTCCCAAACCCTGTAGGGCAGCAGAAGGGTCCGGATGAGCCAGGGACGAGTCATGTGTTCCTGTGAGCCATGGTCCCAGGGCCAGCCCTCAACGCGGCCCCTCTGTGATCCAGACAGAGTGAGGGAGGGGCTCTAAGAGCCATTTGCTACTCCATGGAGACAGCACCTTCCCTCCTTGCAAACCAGGTTCTCCCAGGCCTCTCCCAGGACTGGAGGCGGGGTGGGAGGTGAAGGGACAGATGCCCACAGTGGGACTGGGGTCTGGGCAAGGTGTGGGGGATGTCCAGGCTAAAGAAGAGGCTGGGGTGAGAGCGGAGGTTTGTGGGGTGATGTGTTAGTGGGAGGAGGGTCAGGAGCTGGCTCTGGGGGATCTCGTGTCCTGGTTTCATGGCTGCCGTTGTCTGTGTTTGTCTTTAGGTCTATAACTTGCTGCCCTATTTTCCCCGAGGAGACTATCCCACCGCAGTTCAAGAGCCTGCGTCATGTGATCATCCGTTCTATTCTATGGTTCCAAGTTATAACTGCTACTATGGTACAAAGAAAATTTGTCGCAGAGGGACTAGCAGTTGGACTCCCCCACCGCGTGACGCCTTCAGCCTGTTTAAGGTAGGGTTGGGCCTGGCCCTGCCTCACACTCCTCTGTAGCCTGAAAGGACTAAACTGGCTCTGCTGTGCCCAGAGCTGCTGGTAACCAGGGGCGACATCCCTCCAAACGGTCTGGCCCAGGGATGCTCCTAGCAAATTCGGGCCTGGGTGCAGAGGGGGCCGGAGGGGGTGGGGAATGGGTGCAGAGGGGGCAGAATGGGATGGGGGATGGGAGTGGAGAAGGCAAGGAGGGAGTGGGGGATGGGTGCAGAGGGAGTGGGGGATGGGTGCAGAGGGGATGGGTGCCAGAGGGAGGGATGGACGACGTCCTCCCAAAGCCCTCAGGGGGTTGGGAGTCAGGAGACCGGGGCTCTGCCCCAGCTGGGGGCTGCTCTGAGTGATGGCAACTCCCCAACACGTGGAATCCCCATCAGACAGGCCATCGTGGAATGGGCTGGGGGTCGCCCTCCTCCTGCCAGCAGCCCCATCTGGCAGGCGTGCTGCCCATGGCGCCCAACACTGCACCCACCGTGACATCTAGTGACTGCTCAGTGGCCAGGTCACTCCCCAGAACTATCCCTCAGGCGGGGGCGGGGGGGCATTGGGTTCTCGGCACCTTGGGACCAAAGAGATGCTGCCACGCGGGAAGGCTCGACTGGCCCCATGGGCGGGTGCTGCGCAGTGCAGCGGGGCGGCAGCCCGGCTCGAGCGGAGTCTGAGTGTTGTTCCCG
This sequence comes from Dermatemys mawii, assembly GCA_007922305.1. Lineage (NCBI taxonomy): Eukaryota > Metazoa > Chordata > Testudines > Dermatemydidae > Dermatemys > Dermatemys mawii. The sequence continues at coordinate 3,482,130 of ML677408.1, forward strand.
GTTTAAAAGAGGAGTGTCTGAGTGCTCTGACATCCACAGCCTCACCTGGGATTTGCTGCGCCTCGTGGCCATGCAGGGTGGCGCTAGTGGGACAAATGTGGGGTCATTTGAGCGGGGTGGGGGTGGGGAGATACAGCCCCCCTCGTAAAACGTGTTTACACGACCGCCCAGTTCTCATCCTGCTGTTTGCCCACACTTGGGGCTCCAGCTCTGGGTCTGATTCTCCCCAACTGATCTCAGCTACCTGGGATTTACCCCAGCTCGTGCCCCCTCCCCCACAACTCTAGGGACCAATATCCCACCGTTACTGAGGGGAACGGTCAGAACCTGAGGCGGGGGACCTGAACTGAGGCCCCAGAGACTGGGATGTGCATAAGCAGCCAGGCTGGGACTCTGTGGAGTAACCAAGGGTCACGCTGAGGCCTGTAAACCACCAGGTGCCCACGGGCTGTGAGTTCAGGCCCCACCCGGGGCAGGTTTCAGAGGCTGCGAGTTGCGCCCGTTGCCTCCGCTCTGCAGCGGCTCCATTTGGAAGTTTTTGCCCGAGCCTGAAATCTGGGGTTGAGGGCGACGGTTTCAAGGGCTGTAAGAGCCACGTGCAGACGCTGCCGTTCCTGCAGAGGGTCGACAAGGAAATGAGCCTGGACCCTCAGTCTGTGCTCAGGACGTTTGGGGGCGTTTAACAGACAGAGTCACACAAGCCCCTGCCCCCACGAGTTCCCTGTCTGAGCAGGCAAAGGGAGGGAGGGGATGAGAGAGGAGATGGGCCATGCCCACATAACTCATCCGGTGGGCAATGAAGGGAGGAACAGAACACAGGTGTCCTGACTCCCAGCCCAGTATCCCAGCCTCCAGGCCGCGCTGTCTGTCATGGGACACAGCAAGGAGTCCTGGGATCCAGCTTCCAGAGCCATCAGTGGGAGAACGGCCCAACAGTGCAATATGTGAGGCTGGAATTGTCTCCTGGAGGAGGTCCCCCTGCTTGGGACTTTTAGTGCTAAAGCCAAACCCCTGGGAAGAAGTGCTGTAATGATCAGCCCTGCCCTGGCCCTGGAGAGATGAGCCAATGGGTCTTTCCCCTCCCTGTGCTTTGTGGCCCTGTGCCTCACTTTTCGCATAGGTAAAATACTGATCCCACCCCTTTGCAAAGCCCGCTGCAGGGTGCTGTGTTGCTCTGTTCCTGTGTGTCCTTGGGCAGAAACAGCAGGCATCACGCTGCCTCTGGTGCTTTCACTGCTCTTGGTGCTTTTTCCTCCGTCTTCCTTCTCACCCAGGATGCGGCTTTGAAAATTCTCACCAACACCAACACCATGAAGCCCTGTGGACACTTCATGTACTACAACTTTTGGGAAATGGACATAGCATTCTCCATAGACGGTTAGTGGGACCAGGAGCTTCCATCCCCCTCCATCAGCAATTCCAAATGCCTCTCTGCCTTCTGAGGGGAGATGTGTGGGCTCGTGGATCAGGCCTGGGACCTGGGTTCTGATCCTGGTTCTGACACTATCCTTGTCAGTTTCATTGCTCTCAATGGAGTGGGGGGTGGGGGTTTCCCCATTGTTCTCAATGGGGCAGGGATAGGAGGGTTTTTCCAGTGTCTTCAGTGGGGGCTGGGTACATCCTGGATCATCTGACCCTTCCAGTTCAGCTTGGCTCCTCCCCCTTCGGCTGGAATTCTTTGCCAGAGGATGTTGTGAAGGCCAAGACTATAAAAGGGCTCAAAAAAGAACTAGATCCGTTCCTGGACGACAGGTCCATCAATGGCTATTAGCCAGGATGGACAGGGATGGTGTCTCCAGCCTCTGCTTGCCAGGAGCTGGGAATGGGCAACAGGATGAATCACTTGATGATTCCCTGTTCTGTTCATTCCCTCTGGGGCTCCTGGCCTTGGGCACTGTTGAAAGTCAGGATTCTGAGCTAGATGGACCTTTGGTCTGACCCATTACGTCTATTTTTATGTTTACACGGAAACCAATGGCTTTTCGTGCTTGGTGGTTGCACTAGAAACGCACTGAACCTCTCTAGGCCTCCATGTCCCAGCTGCTCAGTGTGGCTAATGATTTGACCTGCCTGGCTAGTGGCTCTTTGAGAAGGGCTCTGGGAGTGCAACGTACCATTAACGCTGCTCAGGGCAGAGCTGGGGCTGAGCTCAGGACTCCCTGGCTCCTGCCCATGTGCTGAGTCCACCAGTGTGTGCTGTGCTTAGGACACCCCCAGCCTGAGCCCCCTCCAGCCCCAGTCCTGCCAGCAGGGATCAGTTCTCAGACCTCCCGGTGGCCACATGTAGTCCTTGAAATGTCCCCAAACATTGAGACTTTGCAGGTGCAAACACACGTGAACAATCACTGGATTTGCCCCCAAACCAGAGTGGGGCTCCTTCAACCCCACTTTGTCTCTTTCCTTGGAATGATCCCAGAGGCAGCAAGTGTGGATTTTGCAGCAGAGACTCCAGTGAGCAATGGCCGGCTAGCACCAGAACCCAGCGCACTACGTGCGTACTTCCCAGAGACGTGGCTATGGGACCTGGTCCCTGTGGGGTGAGTGAGGAGCTGTCACAGACCATCCCTGCTGAGCGGCCTCCAGGCCAGACCCCCGAAAGCAGCAGCTCCCAGAGGTGGCGCACAGGAGGGCTGGCTGCTTATGTGGGGCTGGTTCCTGCACCCTGTTGCCAGCGGAGAGGAACCCAGCTCCGCAACGGGGAATAAGAAGCCCCCAGGGCTGTGGGATTCATCTCTTTACAGATGTAATGAACCCGCAGAGCGGGGAAGAGGCTGGGACTCTGGGCAGCACTGGGACCCTGTGTCTCATCAGCAGAGTGGGGTTCACACCAGCCCCTCCCCAAGCCATTCCCTGGATCCCGTCGGGTCAGCAGGGGGGTTATCATCCGGATCCCATCACCCTTCGTGGTGTTTTCATTGCCACACAGTGCCCCGGAGCTCCGAAGCTGAGAACATGCGGTGGGGGTTTGAACCCCCGGGAGCGGAGCATTGAGAGTGGCACATGGAGTACGCGTGGGGGGCAGGGGATCCCGAGCAGGGGGAATTGAGACTGACACCCAGGAATAGCTCCCTGACAGGGAGATTTGTCTGGCTGTGTAAGGGGGGGATCCCCATCCCGTGGGACATTGTGCCCAGCCCAGAGAGCCCCGGAGCAGGGAAGGTTCCTACACTAGCTGGTGTGGGGCAGAGGAGAGGATGAGAGGAGGGCACTGACAGCTCTTCCCCTCTCTGCTGTCAGGGATTGGCCTGTTTCTGTGCCACCGGCCCAGGGCCCCAGCCCAGCGGAGAGTCGGGCAGGGCCAGCTCCGGTGGCCGTGCTCATGGGCGCTTCCCACTGGGCAGATGTGTCTGATGCTCTGTTTGTGTCTGTCCTGGCCCAGCGAGGGGGGCTCCAAGGACGTCCCAGTCTTGGTGCCCGACACCATCACGGAGTGGAAAGCTGGGATGTTCTGCACGGCGGAGGTGGGCTTTGGGCTCTCGCCCACGGCCACCTTCACGGCCTTCAAACCCTTCTTTGTGGAGCTGGCCTTGCCATACTCCGTGATCCGGGGAGAGGCCTTCACCCTAAAGGCCACCGTCTTCAACTACCTGCAGCAGTGCATCAAGGTGAGCGCCGCCCGGGGCTGAGCTGCTGGGGCTGGTGACCTGGGGCTGGGGAGCTGCGCAGTGGTGCAGGCTGACGAGTGGCACTGGCAGTCGCTGGCTCTGACCCTGTGACTACTGGGGTTGTGACGTGGGGGCCTGAGCCCCAGAGGGGCCATGTCTCGGCCTGGAGCTGGTGTGTGAGCGCGTCCCCCACAGCCCTAAGGGGGGTCTCGTGTTGGCCCCACAGGTGCGAGTGACGCTGGCGGAGTCTGCGCAGTTCCAGGTGCAGGCAGGTGTGGACGGCGCCTACACCAGCTGCCTCTGTGCAGACGAAGGGAAAACCTTCCAGTGGGAGGTGACAGCGAGTAGCCTGGGTAAGAGGCTCTGGGGGCTCTGTGCTGGAGGGGAGGGGCAGGGAATGGGTGGGGGCTCTGCACAATTGGGGAGGCAGAGAAGGGGTGCTGGCGCCTTCACACAAAGGAGGCAGGTAGGGGCCTTTGGAGGCTCTGCGTGGAAGGCCAGACGAGTAAGGGGCATTGGAGGCTCTGTGCTGGGAGTGCGGAGGAGGGCGCAGAACAGGGTTGCTCATGACTTGGTGCGGAGGGGAAGGGGGGATGGGAAGACCTGTGGGGGTGGGGGCAGGACACCCCAGCAGAGAAACATCTTTCACATTAACCCTTCTGCCAGGTGCAGCTGGGAGCAACAGGGGCCAGGTTCAATGTCTAGGGCTTCCTCTTAACAGCACAACACAGGGCCGGCTTGGGCCCCCACTCACCGGCAACACCTCTACTGATGCTGTCTGCAGTTGGCTCACAGCAGCCGCTGTCTCTCTGCTGCTGAGCCACTGTGCCATGGCAGGGCACAATCCACTCTAAGGAGCAGCTCTGTCACCCTCGCCCTGCCACCTTGGTGCCGTCATTAGCTCCCACCTGGGACACTCACAAGCAGCCCCCAGTGTGCAAGCCGCACCCTGAGCGTCTGTGTGTGACAGCAGCCTGCCCTCTCTGCTTCTCACCAGCCTGGGTTATACTGCAGGGCGACCCCAACACCCCCTAGTCCCAGATCTTCCTCCAGAAAGGTCTGTCCTGTCCTGTCGGCCCAGCCCTCTCCAGGACAATACAAGTGACATTACAGCCGAGAATAACATGCATGAGCCTTGTCACTCCCAATGGTGTTACCCAGATACTTCAGTTTAAACACATGAGATGAGATAAAACAATAAAACAGGTTCCTGAACCACCAGAGATTTCAAGTGAGTTCAAGGAATGGGGCGTAACAGTCAGAAATGGTGACAGGAAAAATAGAGAGAAGACGTTTACTGTCACCTGCCTTAACAAATTCCATCAGATCCAAGCAAAGTTTCTCCCCACTCGCTTCCAGCGGTCGCACTGACCAAGCCCTGTAGGTCAGGACCCTTCTGCCGTCCCGCTGGCCGTGGCTGCTTCCTGCTGCGATGTCACGTTCTGAGGTTCCCCCACATAATGCAGCTGTCAGTGATTTCAGCAGGGAGGGGCCATTTCTGGGTTGTCATTCGCTGTCCCACACAAGGGCTAAGGCAGAGAAACCCATTTCACTCGACTCATCGTCTTCCTCGTCCTTTCCTTCCCCTCTTTCCTTCTCTTGCTTTTCTCCCCCATTCTCTCTACATTTTCTCTACTTTTCTTTCCCTTCTTCACCACCCTCTCCTCTCCCCCTTCCACTCTTCTCCCCCATTGGACCCGGGCTCCTCTCTGTCTCGGGCAGGGGCGTTGGTCCGTCTAACGGGGGCGTCTCCCACCTTGCTCGGCAGGGGAGGTGAACTTCACTGTCAGCACTGAGGCTCTGCGCACTGAGGAGCTGTGCGGCAAAAACCTGGCCATGGTGCCAGCCCAGGGGCAAGTGGATACCGTGACAAAGGCCCTCCTGGTTCAGGTCAGTGTCTGGTCAGGGCCTCTGGGCAGAGCGGAGGGAGATGTGGTGCCTGGGTCTCACCCCCTGGTAGCCGTGGGCCGAGTCTGCACTTATGATTGTTCTTTGTCCTGCCACAGGAAATAATGTCCCAGCACCGCACCATCCGCATCCCGGACCCCGACCTGCACTGCCCGTCACGCGGCCCCATCATAGCGAGATCAGGGAGCTGGTGGGAGAGTCCTGGGGCTGACAGAGACGGGGGTTAGCCCAAAGGGGTGACTGAGTGTGACAGACGAGAGGCTCGAGGGGGTGGAGGGAACTAGCAGAGGGAAGCTCCGCGCTGAAGAGGAGGAAGTCACGAGATCTGCTGGGCTGGGAACATTGCCCCCGGGGAAGGGACGGGAGCCCCATCGCTGGGGCGCTGAGAGCTGAGTGTGCCCAAGCCCCACAGCACGGGCTGTAGGGGATGATCCTGCCCTGGCTAGGGGCACTGGCTGACCTAGCGGGCCCTGTCAGGCTGTGATCTGTGCGGTCCCTTGTCCTGACCTTCTCTTTGATGCTCCTTCCCAACAGCCGGGGGGGATCCTGGAGGAGAAGGCGCACAGCTCCCTGCTCTGCCAGGAAGGTAGGATTCCAGCGCCTGTCCAGGGTCAGTGGGTGTCATGAACGGGGGAGTCTCTCGGCTGCGGCATGTCTGTGATGGCTGAGCCGCTGGATGGCCCAGCTAGTGGCACAGGAGCTGCCAGGCAAGACTGGACCAGGAGGCATCCAGGCCAATGTCCTGCCTGGAACAGGGCCCAGGACCGGTACCTGGGGAAGATACAACCCCCCAGTGGGCAGTTATGGAATCGTCTGCCATGGGCTGAAGGCTCGAGCACGTCCGGCTCCTGCTCCCGAGTCTCACGGGGCCCCTGTTGTGCCAACTCCTCTCCCCTTCAGCCTGGCCCCCTGTGTACGATGCTCCCTGCAGAGCTCGTCACACCGGCTCTCTGGGGCCAGGAGAGGGACCGAGTCCCACAGGCAGAACCCTCCACTGAGAACCCCCAGCCCTCGCCCTCAAGGGCACGTCTGTGCCACGGCGGGGGGAGCTTGGGATTGAGAGAGGGGCTGTGACTGGGCGAGAGCCCCGAACGGTGAGGAATGGAGGGATCTGATTGGCTGGAGGCAGGGGCAGGTTCCCAACAGGCCTTTAACGGTGTCTTTGCCTTCATGTTACGCAGCGTCCGAAGAAATCTCCTTGCAGGTGCCTGCGAACGTCCTGGTGGGGTCCGAGCGGGCCCACGTGACTGTCCTGGGTAAGGAATTCCCCTGTCCCATCCCTGCCAGGGCACGGTGCCCTTCGTCAGCCCATCTGTGCCCCAGCGCTCTGATCAGAAAGGCCGGGGCATCACGGATGGTAAAGACCAATGAGGTCTGGAGGGTGCCTGGAGCCGGGGCAGGACTGGTCCCTGCAGTCTGTGCTCCAGGACCTCGTCCCCAGCAAGGGGCAATAGAGTCCCGCGGTGATGCCATGAAGTTGTGCCAGGACATTGGCGTCTTGGCCATTCATCACCAGGTATCCTCATAACCCCACCAGGCCTGAGTTGAAATGGGGGCTCTGGGCCCCTGCGGGCCAGGGCTCCGGGGACGTGGTGTTAGGGAGAAGGCAACTGTTCCGCTGCCTGGTAATTCTCTGCTCCCCCAATTCTCTTGGTGCCAGGAGACATAATGGGCACAGCTCTGCAGAACATAGACCGCCTGCTGGCCATGCCCTATGGCTGTGGAGAGCAGAACATGGTCCGGTTCGCTCCCAACATCTACATCCAGCAGTACCTGGAGAAGAGCGGGCAGCTGAGCCCGGAGATCAGAGACAAGGCCCAGGGATTCCTCCAGAGCGGTGAGTGTCCTCCTGCCCCTGCGCCCCCAGGGCATGGTGGGGTCAAGTGAGGGCCCTGTCCCTGCCATCTATGGGACCCGGGTTCCAGTATAGCCTCAGATCAGGGCACTGGCTGGCTCTGGGGATCAGGGAATGAGATCCTTGGCCTTTCCTCTCTGGGGCACCAGTTCCAAGGCCCAGGTCATAAGGGCTGTTTGACTCAGGGTTCAGGGAATGAGAGAGGAGCCCTTTCCCCTGTAGGGGGTGCTGATTGGGATCCAGCCCCAGGTCAGGGCGCTGGTGGGTTTTGGGGGATCAGGGCTCCCACTGAGCCTTAACTCCCTCCTCCCCATTCAAATTGATCCCTGGAATCTCTGCGTCTCCGTGTCATGGGGAGGGGAAGGCTAGCGGGCCCCACGGGGCACAGGCTGTGGGTCTATTCTAGCCCCTGGGGATGAGTGGATCCAGGACTCGCTGTCTCTCTCCCATCCCCGCAGGCTACCAGCGCGAGCTGCTCTATAAGCACAACGACGGCTCTTACAGCGCCTTTGGGAAGCGCGACGACACGGGCAACACCTGGTGAGGGGCCGCACGGCACGGGCGGGTCAGGGCTCTGGGTGGGCGAGGCCTAGCGGGCTGCAGCCTGACTCCCAGCCCAACTGCTATTCCAGTCCTGCTCCCCACACAGCTCTGCCCCATGTAGTCACTCCAAATCCCCCCCATTCCTGTCCTGGGCTCCCCTGACAGCTCTTCTCACTCCCACAATGCTGACCCCAGCCCTGTCCCCCATGCACCTCCCTCCTGGCCTGCAGCATCTCCTGCACAGTGTCCTTCTAACGGGGTCTCTCCCCACCCAGGCTGACAGCCTTCGTTCTCAAGTCCTTTGGCCAGGCCAGACCCTACATCTCCATCGATGAGAAGCACCTAGAGGACGCCCTAAGATGGCTGCAGCGCCACCAGCTGGAAAGCGGCTGCTTCTGCAGTGTGGGGAAGCTTCTGAACAACGCCCTGCAGGTGGGAGGCTGTGGGGATGGGCTGATGGGATCGGGGAGGAGGGGAGAAGCTAGGGAATGGTGTGTGGGAGGCTACTGAATGAGCTGGAACTCGTCCAGCGAGGGGCAAATCCCTCAGCCTCTGCAGAAACATCCTCTACACAGGAAATCTGGCAGATGTTAGTTCAAACCAACTTGCTAGCCTCTGGTTCCAGGGGGGCTTTGATAGGATTTTATGCTGGGAGGTCCAGGAGGTCCAGGGGGGCTTTGATAGGATTTTATGCTGGGAGTGGCCCAGAGCTTGATCTGATCCAGCTCCTGGTGTCTCCATCCCCCTCAGGGCGGCGTGGTGGACGAGCTCTCTCTCTCAGCTTACATCACAGCGGCCCTGCTGGAGCTGGGGCAGCCGCTCACGGTGAGGCCAAACCCTGCTGTCCCAGGGGAGGGGCTGAAAGCTGGGACGGGTTGAGGTGGAGGATTCAGGGGCAGTCTGGGGGCAGGGGAGAGGTGGTTTGTGGGGGGATGGGAAGATGACAGGTCAGTGTGGGGTTGGTACCAAGGCAGATGGGGGGCAGAGGAGGGGGAAAATGACAGGTCGGAGGGGGGTTGGTAAAAAGGCGGAGTCAGGGTGCTGTCTGGGGTCAGGGTGGGAAGAAGATTTGGCAGCTTGGGGAGGGGTTGAGCTGTTTCGGTGTCTGCCACTTGCGGGAGGGGGTCTGGTGAGGCTTGTGGGGCGCAGGGTGCGGGTGGCAGTTGGGGGAGATTGTTCGGGGGAAGGTGACGACAGTCTGGTGGGTGGGGGTATTAGGCCCCCATGGGGTCATTGCTGGGAGACATGCCAGGCCCGGGTGCGGGGGGTCTCCTCTGTCCGGCTCGGCCTGACGGGGAGTCTGTTTGGTGTCTCCCCTGTCCCAGGACCCCATGGTGACCAGGGCCCTTCAGTGCCTCCGGGAGTCGAGCACCAGTGACCTCTACACGCAGGCACTGCTGGCCTACGCTTTCGGGCTGGCGGGGAGCACTGAGCTGCGGAGCGCCCTTCTGCAGAGCCTGGCCCAGTACAGCGTTAGCGCCGGTACCGGCAGAACCTCGCTCTAGTGCTCTCCTCGCTGCCAGCCTCTAGATACGGGGCAGGGCCAGCTGCCCCTCACAGCCCTGCCCACCCAGGGCCCCCCCCGGACCTGGGGTCTCCTCAGCCTGGCAGGGGAGCTGGGTCTCTGTGGCCCAGTCAGTCTGTGGTCTCTGCTGAAGATGCCAGCAAGGGGCCGACGTGCTGGGCTCTGTCATGGGAACACTTGTCCCCTCAGACCTGGGATGACATCGTCCCGCCATGTCCCAGGGCCCAGAGCCCATGGGGTAGGGCCTTGCGTAGGCAGCTCCCAAGGGGAACAGACCATTACCGAGCCCTGGGATGATGCCGTAGGATCCCAGGACCCATCCTGGCTAATGCTGGGAGGGGAACAGGCTGCAGTGGGCTGGCAGCCAGCTAGGCCCTGTTGTCTCTGTGGGAGGGGGCTGTACAGGGAAGTAGGTCTCTGGATGCCCCCTTGTCTGCAGCATGTTCCCGCCATGGACCCATGGGAGGTTACCTGCCCCCAGCTCCAGTTCCCCTAGCCTTTCCCTGCACAAATGCCCTCGGGCTTGTGCCACTCCCAGCCCAGACCCGTGAGTGAACTATGGAGTCTGGGGCCAGCTCCCATGGGAGACACGAGGCCCACTTGGAGCATGGCTGGGGACACAGGAGGTGATACTGTCCCGTGTCAGTGCTGAGCTGAAGGAGCCCTCAGCATGAGGCCAGGAGGCCCTGGGATTTGAAGGTTGGGCCCCTCACATTCGTCATGAACACCCAAGTGATCTCTGTACATCTCCTTGACGACATTCGAGCTCACACTGAGCTGTGCTGGGAGCTGAGGCCTGGTGAGCTCGGTTCCTGCTGGGCCCTGGGGAGACGTCTCCCCACAGAAAGGAGCCACCTGCATGGTCGGGGCGGCTCTGTCGTGTCTCAGCTCAAGTGAAAAGTCCCTTTGCTCCAAAACCCAGTGCGGCAGCTGTACCTGGTCTGTGCCCACAAGTTGAGTGTGTTGCCTCCTGCCCTGAGGCAGGTAACAAGTGCTGGGAGCAGCATGTGGCTCCTGCCCCAGGTAGGCGAGAGGTCGGGGCTCTGCTCCCAGGGGCACCGAGGGGACACCAGGTAGAGGGGTGAAACAGCCCTCGTGTTACAGGACCTGTCTCTGAGGTCACAAAAATCCTGTGGAGAAGAGTGTTTACCAGGAGTCAGCACCATCCCTGCCCTTCACCTGGGTCATGCTCCCCTCTTGCCCCCAGTCCCGGGGGGCTCTGCAGTGTCCCAGGGGCTCTCTACCCCACTCTAGCAATGGTGGCACTAGGCATAAGCAGACTAAGCAATTGCTTAGGACCCCAAGCAGCTCATGGGGTCCCCAGTTTGGTATTACCCCCAAAACCCATTCCTATAAGGTAACGTGGCCTGTTTACCAAGGTGTCAGGTTTTGCGGGGGAGTTGGGATTTTGATATGTTTTATCCCCCTTCTGGGATACCATATGGTGTACTGGGATTTCACTGAGCCTCCTGCTCAGTCAGCCAGGATTCCCTCTGGGTGCACTGCTGAATTACACCCTCCAGCCTCTTGCAGCACACACACAGATAGGGCCACACCCCGCTGCAAACACACACTGAAGTCAGCTTTGTGTGAGAGGACTCCCCCAGCACTCACGTGCACACCCCTTTGGGGAGATAAACCCACAATAATACTGGCTTGTGCTGTCTAGAAAAATCTGCACAGCATGAGGTCATAAAAACCTGCCCTGTCCCTCAGTGTGAAGAAAGATGTGCACAACTTCCTGCCCCCCACCCCAGTTACAAAGTGTATAAACTGGGTTAGATTATAAACAAGGAATAAGTTTATTAACTGCAAATGGTGAATTGTAAGTGACTAGAAGAGATAACAGCCAGAACAAAGCAGATTACTGAGCAAATAAAACAAGGCACGCAAGCTAAGCTCAATATACTTAAGAAACAAGTTACAAAATGTAATTTCTTACCCTAAATGTTATTTTGGGCAGGTTTCAAAGTTTCTGTGGTTCAGAGTTCCAGCTATATTTCTTTTCAGATGGATCCCTGTCTCAGTCTGGACCCCCCCTTGCCTTTCCTCGGTTGGCTTTAGTGGTCTTTCCTCTTGGGCAGACAGGCCATGGAGAGGAGCCCCACTGTTTGCCTTCCTCCCCCCCCGTAACTAAGGTTTACATAAGGCAGGAATCCTTTGTTCTTCTTCGAGTGCTGTCCCTGTGGGTGCTCCACTCCAGGTGTCAGCGCGTCCCGGCGCCATTGATCGGAGATTTTTGGTAGCAGTGCCTGGTCGGGACACAGAGGCTCAGATGGTATCTCCCGTCTCATTGGAATCTTCCTGAGCTCCTGTGTCCTGCACCCCTCTCAGTTTCTTCTCAACTGTCCTTGGCTGAAGACGGAATTCAGGGCAGTGCTGCTTCTCTTCCCTGGTCTCTAGATAAATTTAACATAGAATAGAAATCGTTGTTAGTTACATCCCAATTGTCTTTCCTTTAATGTAGTTACTCAGTTAGTTGTTTAATAAAAAACTACTTTTTTACTTCAGGGCTCGTCTCCTACTGCAGCCGCTTTCGGATATGGGTACAGCTGAACCCGCTCCCACCTGCTCCCCAACCACCACAGACCCCATTGGGAGTGATGCTTCACCCCCTCTGGAGCAGGGGCAAGAAGCACAGTCTTACGGAGGAGAGACTGATAATTGTAAAGGGGGGTCTCCTCTCAGAGACCTACCCTCTGTGCTGACAGCGCCACAGGCAGGTGCCTCAGCTTTTCCTGAAGCCTCTGAAGTGCCTATGACAGACATGTGAGGCAGGAACCTGACCTCCTAAGCCAGGAAGGTCTCGGTGGCACCAACCTCCTCCAAAGCAAAAATAGCCGCGAAGCCCACTGCACGCTCTGCTTCCGTACCAACAATGTCAGCGCTGACAAGAACGGTGCCGAGCGGCTCTGGGCTAAAAATAGCCACGGATCCGGCTGCGCACTCTGCTCAGGTGCCGAGAAGAATGTCGGCACCCAGCCTGCACCCAGCCTCAGCACCAGCAAGGGACCCCCTGCAGGGCTCCTCCAAATGCCTTGGGGCAACAGTGAAGTTGACAACCGTTAAAGTGCAAGAGCACAGCTCAGCCTCAGTGCAGCCCAGGGAGCAGGAACAACACTTTTTCACTCAGCACGACCTCTTAGATACGTCTGAGCCTAACTCCCCGCTCCTGGGTGCACACAGCTCATTTTTCAATCAGATGCTCTCCCCACCTGAACTAGCTACTTTTCACGGCAGCGATCCTGAGGTGCAACGGCAGACGGAGTTCTCCCCAACTGTTTCTCCTCCTCTGCCAGAACCCTTTCCACCTCCTACCATGGCTCGCAACCACCAGCCTCAGTTTCCCTACTTCATCCCTCCATGTATGCCACGTGGGCTCTCCTACCCCATGCACTGACCTCAGTGGTACCCTTGGCCTCATCCTCCTACCACTCACCCTCAGACCTCTTCTACCAAACCACTACCTCTTTCTGTGCCTCAATCTCCAGCTCCATATACTTCTCAAATGCCTGAACCCCCTCCTGAGAACATGAGCTATGAACCATATGCTGATTCACTGGCCCCTGAATCTCCATCTGCTCCAGATGGGGACCTCTTTCCTCCGCCTCCACAGAACGTGGACGACTGTAAACAATTTCAAGAACTTTTCAGGAGGGTGGCACTCAGTCAGGATATTCCTTTAGAAGAGGTTCAGGAAACACAACATAGACTTCTCAGGATCCTTCAACCCTCTGCGCCCTCTAAGATCGCGCTCCCCGTAAACAAGGCACTCTTGGAACCAGCTGATGTTCTCTGGCAAACACCAGCTTCTTTACCATCAACTTGCAAAAAGGCTGAATGTAAATACTATGTCCCTGCTAAGGGCGCTGACTTCCTATTTTCTCACTCACAGCCAGACTCTCTTGTCATGGATGCAGTTGTACATAGGACAAAACAACTGCAATATTGGCCCACTCCATAAGACAAGGACCTTAAATGCCTCAATCTCTTTGGTCGCAAGGTTTACACATCCTCCATTCTACAATTCAGAATTGCTAATTATTCTGCCCTCCTCGCTATCTGCATTTGGCATCCCCAAAGATTTGTAAATTAAAGTAGAGGACCTCCCCTTTGATAAGGATAAACTTTTCCCCCCAAAAAACTGATGAACTTCTCCACAGCATGAAAGATTCTAGAGCGACACTACGCACCTTGGGTATTCACCCATCATTTCCCAAGAGACAACGATATCAACCCTACCAAAGGCCACGCACACAACAGTATTACCAGCCTCAACCCAAACAATATGACATAACTAGGAATCGCGCTAAACACCCTAAGCGCAGACAAAATCAACTTTCAGCAACCACCTCCCACCCACTGGGGAATAAACAATGATTTTGAAACATTGGTCAAGGATCTGCAGGACGTCCCTTTGAATCCACCACCTACTTGCCCGTTTGGCCACCGCCTCTAGAGTTTCCAACATGCCTGGAAGCAGATTACAAAGGACCGCTGGGTCCTCAAAATAGTTCAGTCCGGTTACTCTATCCTCTTTACATCCTACCCTCCTACCCTTCCCCCTTCCCTGTCTCTCTTCAGGGACCCCTCTCAAGAGCACTTACTTCGCACAGAAGTACCTCACCTTCTACAGCTAGGCGCAGTGGAAACTGCCGACACAACATCGAGGGAAAGGATTCTACTCCCATTATTTTCTGACCCAGAAAAAAAACGAGGGATGGAGGCCTATCCAGACCTACACCGACTGAACAGACTGAACTGAAAACACAAAAATTCAAGATGGTCACACTGGGCACAATAATTCCTGCACTGGATCAAAGGGACTGGTTCACAGCCCTCGACCTACAGGATGCTTGTTTTCATATATCAATTCATCCGGCTCACAGACACTTCCTCCAATTCACAATCGGTCATGACCATTATCAATACAGAGTTCTTCCTTTTGGACTCTCCACAGCAACAAGAGTTTTTTCCAAGACTCTAGCAGTGGTTGTGGCTCACCTCCACAAACATGGAATCACGCTCTTTCCCTACCTGGATGATTGCCTCATCAGGGGCAACTCTTACAACGAGACACTTCAAGCCACCAATTTCTCCATTTCCCTCTTTCACAACGTTGGCCTCCAAATAAATGTCCAGAAATCTACCCTAACACCTACACAACAGATCGAGTTCATTGGAGCTCATCTGGACTCAATCCGCAGCAGTCTCACTCCCACATCACAGATTCCTCGCTATCACGCAACTGATACACACGCTCTCTGTTCATCCCAGAACGCAGGCAAGAGTCTGCCTACAGCTCCTTGGTCACATGGCAGCCACCACCACCTTCATGGTCCAGCATGCCATGAGATGTCTTCAGGGCTGGCTCAACTCCAACTTCAAACGCAACAAAAACACATTAGGCATGCTGCTAACCCCTCCTCCCAAAGTTCTAGCTTCCCTACACTGGTGGACAAGACCAGAAAACCTTTGCATGGGAGTTCCCGTTCAGCAACAATCCCCAATGCTCATGCTCACCACGGATGCCAATCTAATTGGTTGGGGAGCGCATCTAGGAGGACACAGGGCACAGGGCCGGTGGTCCACATCAGAGACATACCTACTGTGACAAAGCTCTGTCCTTATCTTCGTGGATCCTGCGTTTCCTGGCGGATTTTTACTAGCCTCAGCGGCTCACTGTGACCCTCCACAGAGCCCTTCTCTCTCTGGAGACAAGGTCACAGTCTATTGAGCCATTTTCATCACAAACCAGTGAGGAGAAGCTATCCTTCCTGGCACAGTCTCTATTGTCTCCCAATCTCAGAGACTAATTAGGGGAGGCAGAAAGGGGGGAGCCCAGGCCCACCCTCTACTCTGGGCTCCAGCCCAGGGACCCTAATAGTATCAGCTAAGATGGCTGACCTTTTATCCACAAAACACAATACAATTCCCTGGGCTACTTCCCCACAGCAGTCCCCGCTTCTTCAAACTCCACTTCACCCCTACCTCAGGGCCTCCTTCCTTCTGGATGATAAGTTATCCACCACTCAGTCTCACCAACAGCATAACTTCATTCCACAGCTCCTGACACCCACAGCCCACCTGACTAACTGGGAGGTTTTTATCTGGATTCAGCCAGTCCCTGATTGGCTTCAGGTGTCCCAATTAGGTTAGCTGTTTCTACTCCTTTCTAGAAGGTTCTTAATTGGCCCCAGGTGTCTTGATTGGCCTGGAGTAGCCTTTGTTTGGCTATCCAGGGAACAGGGACCTGCACACCCTGAGACTAATGTACCTGCCTTCCAGCACTCTCCTATATCCTTCTGGTCTGACTCCGTCACACTACACATAAATCTTTTAGAGCTCAGGGCAGTGAAAATCTATTCGGATCTTAACAGACAACATAGCATGCATGTATTACATCAACAGACAAGGGGGAGCCCGATCACACTCCCTTTGCATGGAAGCCATCCGCCTATGGAATTGGTGCATACTACATCACATACAAATCATCGCTTTCTACCTACCAGGCTGCCACAACACTATTGCCTATACATTCAGCAGGCACTTCTCGACAGAACACGAATGGGAATTGCACCCCGAAATACTTCAACAGCTCTTCTACCTTAGGGGCACACCATTAATAGACGTCTTCGCCACAACACAAAATAGAAAATGTCACCTGTTTTGCTCCAGAGCAGGACTCGGTACTGCATACCTAGGAGACGCGTTGCTCATCCCGTGGAACAACTCTCTCCTCTATACTTTCCCACCATTCCCCCTGCTACACAGGGTTCTGCGGAAAATCATAGAAGACTAGGCCTGGGTCATACTTATTGCCCCAGCTTGGCCAAGACAAATGTGGTACCCTTACCTACTCCGCATGTCCTCCCGTCCTCCACGGGCTCTCCCAACAGATCAGATCTCCTTTCTCAGGACAATGGTCGGGTTCTTCACCCTCACCTCCACAAGCTCCACCTGACAGCATGGTTTCTTCATGGTTCCAAGCACTTGAATTAGCCTGTTCTGAGCAAGTCCGACATGTTCTCCTGCACAGTAGGAAAGACTCTAGTCGTAAAGCTTACTTGCAGAAGTGGAAGCATTTCGCCCTCTGGTGCTCACATAATTATTTAATTCCCAATAGGGTGACCCTTCCTAACATTTTAGACTACCTCCTGAAACTAAAACAGGATGGACTTTCGCTCAGCTCCATCAAAGTACATCTGGCAGCGCTTACCACCTTCCACAACTTGCTAGAAGGTTATTCACTCTTTACCCACCCCACTATAAAATGCTTTCTTTTGGGCTTACAAAATCTCTACCCTGAGATTTACCCAACGACAGCTACATGGAATCTTAACTTCATATTCCACACACTCATGAAACCTCCATTCAAGCTCTTGGCTACCTCCTCTTCTCCATATGTCCATGAAGGTATCTTTCTTAGTCTCTATAACATCAGCTAGAAGAGTAGGTGAAATAAGCGCCTTGATGGTCCATCCTTCATACATGATCTTCTCCAAAGACAAAGTCACTCTGAGACCACATCCTAAATTTCTCCCTAAGGTGGTATCTACCTTACACCTCAACCAACCTATATATCTACCTATTTTTTATCCCAAACCTCACAAGACTCCCTGGGAGGCAACCCTGCATACTCTGGACGTCAGGCGAGCAATCGCCTTTTACTTAGATAGGACTAAGCCATTTCATAAGTCACCATGACTCTTTGTCTCTATCACCAAAAGATCGAAAGGCATGACTATCTCTAAACAACATTTGTCCAAGTGGATCTCTGACTGCATCAGATCCTCTTACCATTGTGACAAAGCTCCAAGTTTGTACTCATGGGTCCTGCGCTTCCTGGCAGTTTTAGGGGCCTCAGAAACTCATCTAGGCCCCAGAGTGACCTCCCTTTCTCAGTATAATTGGCAAGAGTCACCACCTAGTGAGTTACCTTCATCACAGGCCAATATGGAAGATGGAAAAGGGGGGAGCCCGGGCCCGCCCTCTACTCCGGACTCCAGCCCAGGGACCCTAATAGTATCAGCTAAGATGGCTGACCTTTTATCCACAAAACACAATACAATTCCCTGGGCTACTTCCCCACAGCAGTCCCTGCTTCTTCAAACTCCACTTCACCCTTACCTCAGGGCCTCCTTCCTTCTGGATGATATGTTGTCCACCACTCAGTCTCACCAACAGCACAACCTCCTTCCACAGATCCTGACACCCACAGCCCACCTCACTCACTGGGAGGTTTTTATCTGGATTCAGCCAGTCCCTGATTGGCTTCAGGTGTCCCAATTAGGCTAGCTGTTTCTTCTCCTTTCTAGAAGGTTCTTAATTGGCCCCAGGTGTCTTGATTGGTCTGGAGTAGCCTTTGTTTGGCTATCCAGGGAACAAGGACCTGCACATCCTGAGGCTGATATACCTGCCTTCCAGCACTCTCCTATATCCTTCTGGTCTGACTCCGTCACACCATATTAAAAATATTCAACTGCCCAAAGGCATTAGAACTCATTCCACTCGAGCTATGTCAACATCCATAGCCTTCCTACATAACGTACCCATTTCTGACATCTGTAAAGCGGCTACACGGTCTTCTGAACACGTTTGCCAATCACTATGCTATCATGCAAGATACCTCAGCAGACACCATAGTAGGCCATACAGTACTTTCTGCAGTACTCACTGCTGCATCTCCAAAGTCCCACCAACCATAGTGGGAACTGCTACATGTTCACCTAGAGTGGAGCACCCACAGGGACAGCACTCGAAGAAGAAGGGGAAGTTACTCACCTTGCAGTAACTGAAGTTCTTCGAGATGTGTGTCCCTGTGGGTGCTCCACTCCCCACCCTCCTCCCCTCTACTTTGGAGTACTACTATAATCGCTCTATGGTAGAGAAGGAACTGAGGGGGGTACAGGAAGTAGGAGCTCAGGAAGATTCCAGCGAGACGGGAGATACCATCTGAGCCCCTGCGTCCCAACCAGGCACTGCTACTGAAAATGTCCGATCAACGGCGCTGGGATGCACCGACACCTAGAGTGGAGCACCCACAGGGACACAGATCTCGAAAAACGTCAGTTACTGCAAGGTGAGTAACTTCCCCTTTCCCAAACTTGACCGCCCCCCCCCATTCCCTTCCAGTGGAAAGTTACAAGAAGTCCCAGGTAATGTTTAGTTTCAGGTGACAAGACCACCTGACCTAACAGTGTCATAGTGACATCCCTGGACACTTCCCAGGAGGGAGAGAGATTAGTATCATCATGGTCTTGTTCCTGCCTGACGGCTCATCAAATCTGATGGCCTGTCACAGGTGGGTTCTTCCCAATAGACACCCAGTTGTAACAGTTACATAGTCCATATTCCTAACTTTAGATACAGAAATGATACATGCATACAAATTGGATAATCCCATTCAGTAAATCAGAACTTTCCAATGATACCTCGCGTGAGCCATCTTGCAGATGGTATATCTCAGTGATGTCATATTCGTCTCATAAGCATATTTTCATAAAGAATATGGAGTGTAACGTCAGAGGGCTATTTTTTGGTTTGTGGATATAAAGCAGCTAATATTTGTAATGGGCTGGTGGGGGATATTCCTGCTTAGGGCCCCCCCTGGGCTAGCACAGGGGTGGGCAAACGTTATGGCCTGAGGGCCACATTGGAGTTAAAAATTGCACGGAAGGCTGTGCCTCCCCAAACAGCCTGACCTCACCCCTTATCCAACTCCCCCCCACTTCCCGCCCTCTGACTGCCCCCCAACCCATCCACACACACCCGCTTCTTGTCCCCTGATCGCCCCCTCCGGAGACCCCCCACTCTAACTGCTGCCCCAGAACCCCACCCCCATATAATCCCCCCTGTTCTTTGTTCCCTGACTGCCCCCTGCTGAGATTCCCCCCACCCCAACCACCACCCTCGGACCCCACCCCCACATCTAAGCCTCCTTGCTTTGTTCCCTGACTACCCCCTCCTGAGATCCCCTCACGCTAACCACCACCCCCTGGGATCCCACCCCCCATCTAAGCCCCCTTGCTTTTTTCCCTAACTGCCCCCTTCCGATGTCCCCCCACCCTAACCACCACCCCCCGGGACCCGAACAACTAAACCCCCAGCCCTCGCTTACCTTATTCAGCCCTGCGCTCCCTCACCCAGCCTGGCCAGGGAGCATGGGTCCCCACGGCTCACCCCGGCCAGGGAGCGTGGGACCCAGCAGCTCCCCGCGCTCCACCCGGCCCTCGGCCAGGGAGCGTGGGGCCCCGTGGCTTCCTCACTCGATCTGGCCCTGGCCAGGGAGCACAGGGAGCCGCGGTATGCCGCATTCTGCCCGGCCCATGGCCAGGGAGAGCGGGGCCAAGCGGCTTCCTGCGCTCCACCCAGCCCCCGGCCAGGGAGCGCAGGGCCTAGCAGCTTCCCATGCTCCACCTGGCCCCAAGCCAGGGTTCGCTGGGCGGGCCCAGCTGGGGAGCGCGGGGAGCCGTGACAAGCTGTGCTCCGCCCAGCCCCTGGCCAGGGAGCGCGGGGCCCACTGGCTTCCCACGCTCCACCCAGCCCCCGGCCAGGGAGCACGGGGCCCAGTGGCTTCTCACACAGGACGGGCCTGGCCAGGGAGCATGGAGAGCTGTGGCATGCCATGCTCCGCCTAGCCCCTAGCCAGGAAGTGCGGGGCCCAGCAGCTTCCCACGCTTCACCTGGCCCCAGGCCAGGGAGCACGGGGCAGGCCCGGCCGGGGTGCACAGGGAGCTGTGGCACGCCGCGCTCCGCCCGGCCCTCGGCAATGGAGCGCGGGGCCCAGCGGCTTCCCACACTCCACCGGACCCCGGGCCAGGGACCGTGGGGTGGGCCCGGCTGGGGAGCGCGATGCCTCTGGCCCCGCGCCCCGGCTGAGCTCGCGGGCTGGATGAAAATGGCCGGCGGGCCACATGTGGCCCACGGGTCGTAGTTTGCCCACCCCTGGGCTAGCACCACCTTTGCCCCCGAGCAGACGCACCACATAGGTTTAGGGGTCACTTGCAGCCAGTGAGCCATTGGGACTGGGTTTTTAGCTCAGGCAGCAGAGGTTCAGGGGTTCCGTGCCAGAGGTCCAGGTTCAATCCCTGCAGATGACCCACCCAGGGATGTTGTGTTATACCTGTGAAGTCTTCCTGTGCACTGTGAATCACCTGCTGTGTCCTGCCCCAGAGGTGGCTGCATTCAGTGGGGAGCAGGAGAAGCTCTGGCCTGGGAAGCCAATGGGGCCCCTTTGGGAAGGAAACAGGTGTCCCACTGGGTTGTAACTGCAGCCATGGGGCTGCCCTTCCTTCGGCCCCTCTCCTAGGGGGACAGCTCCATTGGCAGAGGAAGGTGAAGGCCCTGCCCAGCCCCGATGGGAACCAGGCCCCATCGTCGGAGGTGGAGATGACAGCTTACGTGCTCCTGGCTTATCTCTCCGTGCCCAACGTGTCTGCTGCCGACATGGCAACCGCTGCCCAGATCGTCCGCTGGCTCAGCAAGCAGCAGAATCCCTATGGGGGCTTCACCTCTACGCAGGTAACACCCCTGCCCTCAGGGCAAACCAGCGCTGGGACCCTGGTGGTGGAAGGGGACCCCTGGGGGCTGCATCTCTGCAGCTGAGCTGGGGCCCTTACTGGGTGAGGGAGTCCTGGGTGCAGAGCCCCCTGCCCTCAGGGGCTGGGAGCTGGGATCCTGATGTCAGCACCCTGATGGGTCCCGATCCTGCTGCAGTGAGTCTGAGCCGGGCTCCTCTCCTCAGAGCATGACAGCAGCTCGGTCACTCTTCTTCCCCAGGACACGGTGGTGGCCCTGCAGGCCCTGGCCAAATACGCGACTCTGACGTACAGCGCGAGCGTGGCTGTGTCGGTGACCGTAAGCTCCCAGACCGGGGTCCAGCAGCAATTCCACGTGGACAATGCCAACCAGCTCGTTCTGCAGCGAGTGGCCCTGCAGGAGATCCCTGGGCAGTACACGGTGCGGGCCAGTGGCCAGGGCTGTGTCTATGTGCAGGTGAGTGCAGGAGCCCCTGGTGACCAGCCCAGCGGTGACTTTGTTGTACCAAATTAAGACGAGCAGGATCTTATAACGGGGGGGAAAAGCAAAATGCCCCGTTTATTGTAAATACAGACAGAAACAAAAAGGCCATCGATCACTAGTTTTTCTTACCTACTCATACACACACGCACATTCACTCACTGATTCATTCCTATAAAGTTCTGCAAAGTTGTTATAGTTATCAGCCTAAACCTTGCTTGTGTCAAGTTACTGGCCAGGTAACTTGTTCACAAGGGTGGAGCTGAGCCTTGTCCACTGCGTAATGGATGCTCCTGGAGAATGGATGGTAGCAGAACCAGACTCAGTTTCTCACCAGTTGAGCTGGATTTTTATAATCAACTGTCCGCATTCAAGTCTATGGAAAGTGCTCTGTCATACCGTTGCAACACTCGAAGTGATTATCAATCAGCAGATGGCACCTCCATGACGACTGTGGGGGATCTCCTTTATCTTCAGCTTTTCAGTCTCATCATCTGGTGATGTTGTGTAGATCCAGGCCTGCCCTTCGAGGTCATTTGATTATCTTCATACTGCACATTCTTCGGCCCAGCAACGTTGAAACAGTGGTTTGGCTGGTTCTGGTAACTTCTTTGCTTTATTATCTAAACCAGGGATAGGCAACCTATGGCACGCGTGTCAAAGGCAGCACGCAAGCTGATTTTCAGTGGCACTCACACTGCCCGGGTCCTGCCCACCAGTCTGGGGGGCTCTGCATTTTAATTTAATTTTAAATAAAGCTTTGTAAACATTTTAAACAACTTATTTCCTTTACATACAACAATAGTTTAATTATATATTAAAGACTTATAGAAAGAGACCTTCAAAAAATGTTAAAATGTATAACTGGCACGTGAAACCTTAAATTGGAGTGAATAAATAAAGACTCGGCACACCCCTTCTGAAAGGTTAGTGACCCCTGATCTAAACCATCCGTACATTCATATGCATTCTTCTAACTGATTAACTTAACATACATCACACTATCTCTGCTCTTTCAGGTATTCTTTCTTTAACATACCTACTTTCTGGCATAGCAGATCACAGTGATCTGTTTGGCCCATCTATCACACAGAGTCAGAAACAAACAGCAAATCATAACAGGAATAGCAGTTTCTACATACAGTTGTTTTACAAAGCCAGTCTCTTATCTCCTTCTCCAAACAGATTTTTTGTCTTAGGCAGCTCTGGTACAATTAGTTTGGCCTTGCATGTTACGACAGCGGTACAGGCATTTCAGTTATCACTGTCCCTGATGTTTTTGTTCTGGTCTGGGGGAACAGAGCAATTTGTACATTTCTTTCTAGTATGTGGTGCTTATTACGTTTACTTGTTCCCGTAATAGCAGAACTAGGGGCCACCCATTGAAATTAGTGGGCCGCAGGTTTAAAACAAATAAAAGGAAGTTCTTCTTCACACAGTGCACAGTCAACCTGTGGAACTCCTTGCCTGAGGAGGCTGTGAATGCTAGGACTGTAACAGGGTTTAAAAGAGAACTAGATAAATTCATGGAGGTTAAGTCCATTAATGGCTATTAGCCAGGCTGGGTAAGGAATGGTGTCCCTAGCTTCTGTCTGTCAGAGGGGGGTGATGGATGGCAGGAGAGAGATCACTTGATCTTTACCTGTTAGGTTCACTCACTCCAGGGCACCTGCCATTGGCCACTGTCGGTAGACAGGATACTGGGCTAGATGGACCTTTGGTCTGACCCAGGACAGCCTTTCTTATGTTTCTTATGTTAGTTCATTCTTATATTCTATTTAGTTTTTATCCAACTACTGTCCGTGCCCTTGCACTGCCCCACGGCGCCTGGCTCTGGGCCCAGGCTCTGATCTGCTGTGGCCGAGGCAGCAGGCTCTGCCCCAACCCTCTTGCTTTTCTCCCAGCTGATTCTGCGCTACAACGTGCCACCCCCAAAGAGCACCGCGACCTTTGACCTGCGAGTGGAGACGGAGCCGAAGGAGTGCACCGAGAGCGCCAGATCCCGCTTCAGCCTTGTCCTGCACGCCCGGTACGAACCCCAGCCCTGCACCCCCGCTGGGTCCGAGCTCCTGGGGCAGGGACAGGCCCCAGGCAGCAGGGAAATGGCCGGGGCAGAGCCGCCCCGCTGCAGGACTGGGACAGGTATCCATGGGGAGCCATCCCCCCACAGGGCTCGGGGCAGAGACAGGGGGCCCCTTGGAATGTGCCACGGACTAAAGGGCTGGTCCCGGGGCTGATCTACTGGACACTCGGCTCCCAAGGAGCTCTTGAGGCTGGGCCCCTTGCCTGGGGAGCTCAGGGCTGGCCGGGGGCTAGTGGTGCTCAGCGCAGAGCATTCAGAGGGCATTAGAGACGCTTGCAGGGCTGAGAAGACGGGGGGCCTCCCCCACCCTTCATCCACCCCCTGGGGTCTGTATCCAGTGCAAACCTTGAACTCAGTGCACGACTCCTGTTGCAGGTACAGCGGGGAGCGCTCAGCCACTAACATGGCCGTCATCGAGGCCAAGCTGCCGTCCGGCTACGTCCCCGTCCAGAGCTCCCTGCGGCAGGTGAGCTTCACAGGGAGGAGAACAGGCCGGGCCAGTCACAGCACGAAACCAGGGGCTGATCCATGGGGGAGAGCCCAGACCTCCAGGAGAACACAGATTGCGGCTCTGACCCCCAGGGCGAGCTCCTCCTGCAGAGCCCTGGCCCCTGCAGTGGGGCACTGGGCAGTCCTGGGTCTCCCATACAGTCACTGAGCAGGTCCTGACCCTACTTCACTCCCCTTACAACAGAACGCCCATGTCTAGACTCTCGCCCCTCCCCCAGCAGCATCCAATGCTCAGCTGTGACTGACATGGGGGTTGGCAGCCAGGCCCCTTGGCCACAGGGGCGTTTGGTGCCCCGTGTCCCAGCCTCCAGCAGAGCAGAGACTCCAGCCCCAGCCCCTCCGTTCCTGGCTCAGCCGTTTCCTCCCTCTGCTTCTAGCTGGAGAAGCAGCATTTGGTGAAGAAGCTGGAGGTGCAGAATGACCAAGTGACGCTCTATCTGGACCAGGTGAGTGTGGGCGGCTTGGGACTCCGGGGGGCCTGGTGTGAATGGGGAGGGCGTGTGCTGCCCTGGCTCCACTCCCATTACACTTGCTCTCCTGCACTCTGTGTCACACTCACGGCATGGAGGGGGTCATTGAAATCTCCCCTGCTTCCAAGTGACCTGTTTCTGTAAAGGACAGGGAGATGGGACCAGACTCAGCTAAACCCCAGGGAGGGCCGTGAATGGGGTGATGGGGAGCTCAGAGTGGGGGAGTCTGGAGCTGGGCCCTGAGTGTCATAAAAGGGGTCACATTTTGCAGGGGGTGGAACAGGGATTTGGGGGGAGCATTTTCTCACTGCTCCAGGCCACAGGGGCAGAGGGAGGTTGGCTGGGCCAGTCTGAACCTCGGGGAGGAGGGGGTTAGAGCCGCCAGTGCAGACGTTCAGCCCAGGCGCTCGCTCTGTCACTCTCTCGGTAGCTGACGAAGGAGGCGGCGAGTTTCACTTTCTCCCTGGAGCAGGATTTCCCTGTGGAGAATCTCAGAGCAGCCCCAGTGCAACTGTACGATTACTACGAGACGGGTGAGTCCCGCTCTGGCTCCGCCCAGCTACAGCTACTCTCCAGGCTCTGTGGCACAGTCAATGCCTGGGTGGGCGTATCCTGCACTAGCTCCACCCCCATTACAGCTGTTCTCATGGGCTCTATGTCACACTCAGGGCCTGGGGTCACTGAAATCTCCCCAGGGTCCAAGTGCCCCATTTCCTTAAATCCCACTAAGGTCAGAGACTTCCCAGGTTCAATCTGTGCGGTCGGCTCACCGTGAGGGACACGGGTGCTGTGTGCTCATTGGGCTCATTATGGACGGTGAAGCTGGTGTAACTGGGGCTTTCCCAGCAGGAGCAGGCAAGTCCCGCCCCTTCAGGATCCCCACATTTACCTTTCTAGCCAGCTCCTCAGACGCCCCCAGAATCCTTTGTGCTGGGTCCAGAAGGTGACAGGACGGTTTTCATGAGCATTTTGAGGGGTGACTCAGTGGTGATTGCTGGGCCCGTCTGACTTAGTTGGAGATGAGTGATGGGAGAGAGCGCACAGCCCCACTCAGACAGCTGGGGCCGACCTCCCACTCCCTTCTAGTGGTCAGACCTGCAGGAGGGATCCCTTGAGGCTGGGGTAACAGACTCTGCCTGTGTGGGATTAGGGGGAGGGGTTCTCATCCCCCAACTGGGTCTCTCCTCCATTCCTTCCATCCCTTGCTGTTGCAGGTGAACACACAGAGTCTGAGTACAGCGCCCCCTGCGGCTCAGGTAGGTGTGATGCACCCACACTCAACTCCAGTCACTACAGCATTATGGGTGGGAGGAGTACATGTGCTGGAAAGGTCTGTGTGTGTTGTAGGCAGCAAAGGAGGGGAGATGGGAGCATGGAACCCACCAGGACCGTGGGAGGTGGGGAGAGACATTTTGGGGGAAGGGTCTGTGTGGAGCACAAGAGAATCTGTCTTGAGGGTGGAGGGTGACACTGAGGGGAGTCTTTGGGGGGTTGGGAGAGTTCTGGGGGGCCGTGTCTACAGGTGTCTGTCATGTGTGGGAGTGTGATTTTGATCATGTCTCAGGGGATGTTTGTATTTGTTTAAAGCACCTGAGGCCGACACAATGGAAAATTCCCGCTGAAGCCTCCACCCCTGCTGGGCAGCCTCCACCCCTCCCATCCCGAGAGCTCTGGGGCAGCCAACACCCCAGGATCGGGCGCGGGGGCACAGACAGACCTCGTCTCAGCTGCTGCTCTTCCCCATACCAGTCACCCTACCCCCTTAGCACCTTCTTCAGCCAATGTTTGGTCTGCAAAAATCCCGCCTGCTATCCCATCTCTCAGCCTCCAGACCGGACCGTGTGATCCCAGCTTTCTGTGACACGGGGGGACCAGCAGTTGCAGTGGGGACCCCTAGGGTTTGCTGCCTGTCCTGCCTGGAGCAGCAGGTTCAGTGTAAAAAAAAATACAAAAACCCACCTCTTTGTGAGGCTATTTTGTCTCTTTGTGCCTGTCCTACTGCTGCTGCTCACAGATGTAAGCAGTGTCAGGAATGAGATATATTCTGACATCTGGTGGCGAACTATGGGAATTGCAGTAAGCCTTGGAAAATAAGTCTGGGGCTGATCAATTTGCATAGACACACGCACTGCGCCTAGCCTGAGCCCACAGCAGCCCACATGGCCACTTTGGCTGATGAGGGAGCCCCAGTTTCTATGTTATTGGGGCAGGAATGATAAAGTGATGTTACTGTGATTATGTGAATGAAGGACTATGGACATGTACTTGGCCCTTGTTATGATGGAGGGACTCGCCATCATCTAGGTAGCACTCACTGGGCAAGGGCCATGCATTTCAGAACACTGTGAGATTGAGAGAGGGGGTGGACAAGCACCCATATGTTTTGGTGAGGGCACTGTCTGAGGGCCTCCCAGGTCTATTGCACCCTGCCTCTTTCCACTGTGGAATGTCAGAATTGAATTTTGCTTCCATTAGGAGCCTGGTTTCAGGCTGCTGAGCTGAAAATTGCTTTGGGCTCACTGGTGCACCTGCACTAAGGCTCCCCTACTGTGAGCTGAAATCACCTAAGAGCTAAAGAAATCACTGAGCACTGTCTTAAGTAGGGGGCCGGAAAAAAGTGCAGCGTGGCTGGTGCAGCAGAGCAGTCTGCGTATCGGCCAGCAGGACGGCTAGCGGAGTTGTTGGTGCTGCGGAGTGGCTGGTGCGGCAGAGCTGTCCGTATGTCAACTAGCAGAGCTGTTGGTGCTGCGGGCAGAGTGACTGGTGCAGCAGAGCTGTCTGTCGACTAGCGGAGGCGTTGGTGCTGCAGGCAGAGTGACCGGTGCGGCAGAGCTGTCTGTGTGTCAACTAGCGGAGGCGTTGGTGCTGCGGGCAGAGTGACCGGCGTGGCACAGCTGTCTGTGTGTCGGTTAGCAGAGCAGCTAGCGGATCAACGGGCAGAGCTGTTCGTGGGACAGCCAGCGGAGCGGAGCAGAGCCGATTGCGGTGAGAGCTGCAGCGGAACCTCACAGAGAGGCGGCGCAGTCGGCTTCGGACCACGTAAGGTGCCCCTTGCCCTACCCTCCATTTCCACCCAGGCTGGGAGGTAAGACTCTGCAGATTAACTCCGGAACTCTGCACTGACCAGGAACAGAGACTCTTGGGCTGAGGGACTTTTGAGTGATTTTTGGATTGCTGGGCTCCAGAGACTTTTGGGCTGTGGGACATTTCGGGACTATTGGGTGATTTTTGGATTGCTGGGCTCCAGAAACTTTTGGGCTGTGGGACATTTTGGGGACTTTGGGTGATTTTTGGGCTACTGGAATCACAAACCTAAAGAAGGGGGGGTGTTAGGATTTTTCCCAGGTCACTGGGTGGGGGCTCGAGCCAGTTTTGTCTTGTGTTGTTAAGAGGGGACCCCTAGGTACTGAACCCGGCCCTTGCTGCTTTAACCCGGCCTGGCAGAAGGGTTACACACAGCTCCTGTGCATCCTTAGAGCCACCAGATCCTGGGGCTCTGTCCCCTTCCCCAGCCCTTCAGTCAGTGCCGTGGGGTTTGGCTTTAACCCTGAGATGGGCAGTGTCAGCAACAGCCCCCCAGTTCTAGCCCCGGCTGGCAGAGCTGCCCTTGTTACACAGGTCTACATGAAAATGAACCAGTTCAACGAACTTAGTTTTTAAACCAGTTTACTTACACCAGTGAACATCCCAGTGTGGATGCACTTATTGTGGTGTAAAGGAGGGTTAGTTTAGTTTAGGTTCAGTCAATTAGGAACTGATGCTAAACCAGAATCAACCCTTCTCTCAGACCGACAGGAGAACCTCTATTGACTTGCATGGGTTGAACTAAATTGATTTTAACAGCCAAGGCCTGAGAGAGGGAGGAATAGCTTGCCCAACTCCTTACAACTCTTGCTTGTTTTATTTGTGTTTTGTTACCATCTGTTTGATCCCAGGGACCAATGAACACTGTGGGGAAAGGCGATCTCTGTGAAAAGTCTCTCCCCAGTCAACCAAGGTGTGAGAGCCTAATGCATATGCTGTGAGATGCCCAGTCAGTCCTCCAGAGACCCCAGGGCAGATCAGACATGACATTCCTGATACTTACAGGGTAAATAGGAAGCAAGAAAAAGAAACACATGGGCCGTTCAGACCCTCCCTCTCCATCGTAAAGGAGCCAGAATTTTTAATTGGTCCCCTTTGAAAGCGTGAAGCTCCTTTTCCTTTGTGCAGACGTTAAAGGCACCTGATGCTGTTTGTAGGTGCAGGGGCTTCCCCACGGCCAGTGTGTGAAAGATTCACCAAAGAGTCACGATCACAAGCTCAGCCTCACTTGGAAAAGAGACACAAATACATCCCAGAGGGCTGCATGTGCCCATCTAAGGGGGCAGGAGAACTGGACTTTAATATTTGGGGAATAGGACATGCTCCCATATTGAAACAGGATATTGTCCTGTATACAGCCAGGGGCAGTCACAAAAAAGCATTTCTCCTTCTCTTTGTCCTGGCCTGGCTTCTGTAACGATAACGTTACACTATCAGAGCTGGTGGTATTTAATTCCTGTTGCCGGTGATGTTTACAGAGGGAGCTAGTAGTAGCCCCTCTCTTTAGGCTGCCTGACCCTTTCCATGATAAAATAGTCTCACAGTCTTTTCTTTGAGTTGCTCTCACCCCACCATTGTTTGCTGTGGGTCTTTAATATTCAGCCCTCAGGCTGGAGAACTGGATTTTCTTTGTGCCATCAGATTCCATTCACATATTGCTTAGATAGGAACCCCGGGTTTTCTCCCTTTTTACATTGGGGGACCCCTAAAACATTTCACGTGGACGTGTGGACCCCCCAATGGAAATCTTAGATATAGTCTGTGGACTCCCAGGGTCTGTAGACCACAGGCTGAAAACCACTGTTCTATGGGAACGACTGCATTTCGCGGACTCCTTAAACCTAGTTTGCCAAGCCCCGTTTGTCCTCCAGCCACAGCTGAAGAACCACTGACATAAACTGTTCAAAACAATCCCCTTTTCCCCTCCTGCACGTGTGGTCCTGCCATTATATCTCTGAGCTCGAACCCTCCACAGCGCCGCCTGTTAGCATATAGATATTCAGGCCTGTCTGCCAAGCAAAGACCTATACTTTAAGAATTTAGGTGTATTCCTATCACTTAGCTAGGTATAGAGATATGTGGCGGGTCCAGCCCCACAGCACCCCTCTCATGTTGAAAGAGGATATTGTCCTGTATACAGCCAGGGGCAGTCACAAAAAGGCATTTCTCCTTCTCTTTGTCCTGGCCTGGCTTCTGTAACGATAACGTTACACTATCAGAGCTGGTGGTATTTAATTCCTATTGCCGGTGATGTTTATAGGGGGAGCTAATAGCAGCCTCTCTCTTCAGGCTGTCTGACCCTTTCCATGATAAAATAGTCTCACAGTCTTTTCTTTGAGATGCTCTCACCCCACCATTGTTTGCTGTGGGTCTTTGATATTCAGCCCTTAGGCTGGAGAACTGAATTTTCTTTGTGCCATCAGATTCCATTCAGATATTGCTTAGATAGGAACCTCGAGGTTTCTACCTTTTTACATTTGGGGACCCCTAAAACATTTCACATGGACATGCGGAGCCCCTAGTGGAAATCTTAGACATAGTCTGCGGACTCCCAGGTCTGCAGACCACAGTGAAAACCACTGTTCTGTAGGAACGACTGTCTTTTGCTAACTCCTTAGACATTGTTTGCCAAGCCCCATTTCTCCTCAGGCCACAGCTGGAGAACCACTGACATAAACTGTTCAGAACAATCCCCGTTTCCCCTCCGGCATGTGTGCTCCTGCCATTATATCTCTGAGTTCGAACCTTCCACAGAGCCGCCTGTTAGGATATAGATATTCAGGCCTGTCTGAAAAGTAAAAACCTATACTTTAAGAATTTAGGTGTATTCTTATCACTTAGCTAGTTATAGAGGTATAAAACAAGAATCAAAATCACAGTCTGCCTGTTTATAGGCCTTCTCTCACTAGGACAGTCTAAGGCCGTGTTCTTAGGGTAATGCCTTTGGCTAAGCAGCAGAGGCAGCCATAAGCTGGGAAGCGAATGGTCATATCCTCACATTTCAAACTAGTCACATTGAAATAAGGCGATCTGGAGGTGTTAGAAAGGTGATCCGATCCATCACCTCCAGAGAAAGGGAAGAGCCTGGAAGATTTAAAGAAAACTTAGTCTGATGGCATCCTGTCTGACAAGAACTCATTTATCATAGCTGGGATGTGAAATCCTCTTTCTTTGTTGTTCTATCACTGTAGTCCCCATTTCCCTGTTGTTTGTCTATAATCTCGGTCTGATTCAGTGATTGTTTCTGTCTGCTGTATAATTAACTTTGTTGGGTGTAAACTAATTAAGATGGTGGGATATAATTGGTTAGATAATCATATTACAATATGTTAGGATTGATTAGTTAAATTTCAGTAAAAGAATTGGTTAAAGTATGGCTATGCAGAACTCAAGTTTTACTATGTAGTCTACAGTCAACCAGGAAGTTATGGGGGAGATGTGAACAGGGAATGCAGGTGGGGGAATTGGAATCATGTTTTGCTAACGGGGAGGGGGGATAGGAACAGGGACACAGGCAAGGCTCTGTGACATCAGAGCAGGGAAGGGGGACACTGAGGAAGGAAATTGGAATCATTGCTTGCTGGAAGTTCACCCCAATAAACATTGAATTGTTTGCACCTTCGGACTTCGGGTATTGTTGCTCTCTGTTCATGTGAGGAGGACCAGGGAAGTGAGTGGGTGAAGGAATAAGCCCTCTAACACCGCCTCCTGCTGCCACCACCAGAGCAGCAGCACCAGGAAGAGGTGTGGGCTTCTCTCACTGGGCACAGAACATGGCTCCAGTGGCCATGGCACCTCTGGGTGATCACATGGAGCAGGACCTGTGTCCCACCCAGCCCATTGAGCCGAGTAGTCCATCCCCGACCCAGGACAACAACCTGCTCCTGCTGCAACTGAACAGAATTCTGTGACTCAAGTAGTAGCATCCCGCGCTGAAGGTTCAAACACACAGAGGTGTCAGTTCTGAAACAGAAAAACTTCCAAAACAGACTCCAACGAGAAACTGAGGAACTGGAATTAATTTTCAAATTGGACACAATAAACCAAGGACTAAATAGAACTTGCGAATGGTTCTCTCATTACACTAATTGATTGCATTTCCCTAGTTAATTTACCTTCAATAGTTCTTATCTCCTGTCAGACACAGAGATAAATTTCAAAAGGTATTTTTTTTCCTGCTGATAATGGCCCATCCAAATTCAACAGCCTCTTAGAATTGATATGCTAATGTACAACCTTTTTGTTTTGTTTTGTTTTCTGTGTGTATAAATGCATCTTACTTCTGTTCCATTCTATGTATCCGATGAAGTGGGCTATAGCCCAGGAAAGCTTCTGCTGAAATAAACTGGTTAGTCTCTATGGTGCTACAAAGTCTTCCTCATCTTATTTACAGAGGGACATTGCACACTCACAAATATTGGAGGCCCTAAGCAGTGTGGGAGCAAAACCAGCCAACCCTCAGGGAGCAGCAGTGGGGTACTCTGGAAAGTCCATGGTGCGCATGGTGCAAAAGCTTATGCTTCAGTACTTTAGTTAGTCTTTAAGGTGCCACAGGACTCTTTGTTGCATGGTGTGCTCTGTCTTTCAGGCCAATGTTGTGTTGCTGTTTCCTGCACTCACCGTGTGCCCTGCTCCACCCTGCCACTCGCCCTCATAACAGAACGTGACTCCTCGTCATCTCCCCGGCAGAGATGGGCTCATGCGGGCACTGCCAGGCGTTTCCTCATCGTGAGCAATATTAGCCTGGCCAGCAGAGGGCGCTGCAGGCCCTTACCCTGAGTCATTTCAATCCAGCCCTGGTAAAGCCCTGCACTGACCAGGGACAAGGCTGGATTGGGAGGGGAAGGACAACTGTCCCCCGTCGCTCAGTCCTAGCTCTGATTTCCCAGGGCAGAATGCTGCTCCTGTAGCTATACCCAGGCCACACTGGGGCTGTGGAGCCTGTGTGGGTCATTGACTGGGGCTGTCTCGAGATGCCCAGCTGTGATCGAGGGCAGAATTGAGCTCTGTGATGCCAGAACTGGCCGTGACAGAGAACTGAGCCATTCCATGGGCACCGATCTAAGGGTAACAGACCCCAGGCCTGATGCCTGATGCTCACCCGCTTCCTGAATCACTCTCCCTGGGGCAGGGGTCTCCCATCCCAACCCCCGGCTTCACCAGCCCCAAAGGGCCCTGTTAGCCTGGTGGGACTGAAATCCCTGTTATCTCTGAACTGTCCCGGGAGACAGGTCACTGCCCCAACAAGGGGCAGTGACCTGGGGCCAGATCTCTGCACTCCTGGAGTTGACAGCGAGCCAGGCAAGCAGGCCGCAGCCTCACTGTGTAGGTGTGTAACCCAGGCCTGAGAACTCCCTCAAAATAATTCCTAGGCCAGATCTTATAGAAAGAATATTGAACCTTGATTTCAAAATTGCCAGTGATGGAGAATTCATCACAACGCTTGGTAAATTGTTCCATTGGTAAGCTACCCTCTATGTTAAAAATATTCACAGTATTTCCTGTCTCAATTTATCTAGCTTCAACTTCCTGACATTGGATCCTATTATGAAGAGTCTCTTATCCTGGTGGAATTCTACATTAAAAAAATCCAAAATTCTGCATATTTTTTGTCAAAATAATGCAATAGAATCACCCCAGTATCACTTATTTGGGTAATTGATTTAAATTACCATATAGAAAAAAACCCACAATAACTGTTCAGCATTTCCTAAACGCATGAAAGTTAAGTTACAAATACTTGGTAACCAAGACCCTGCATCCCAGTTATAATGCTGGTTTTTCATTTAAATTACATTACTTTTATTTTGGTGTTTTGTAAAGTAGACTGTCAGTTTAAATGGGTCAGACTTTCACACAGAAAAGTCAGACAGTTTTGCTAATAATTCTCCTGCATTTTTTTTTAACTGGATAAGTGAAATAAATCCTGAGCTGTAATCTAACCACCTCATGCCCCTTTGGCACAGGAAAAAGGTGAGAAAGCACAGAGACCTTCCTCCCGGGGGATTCTGTTACTGTCATTTACAGTTGAATAAGTAAAATGCCATTTACACCACTCTGGATTCTGTTACTGCCATTTACAACACCTTGCCATTTACACCACCCTGGCAAGGTAAAGGAGCCTTTGATTGACTAAGAATGGGAACAATTCACTGACAATGGGACCATTAGCAGCCTGCCTGCTATAAGGTGTTTTTAGTCCATGGTTTTATTCTGGTATGTATTGTAATGAATGTCGCCCATGATTCAAAATGGAGTTTAGAAATTCAAGATGGCACATCTGATAGGAAGGGTTTGGACTCCATCTTGGTACCCTTCCCTCATGGCATTTTCCCGCCAAAACTCAGTGTCTTGCCGGAATGTGAGGGACTGAGAACTGGCTGGAATCGGTTGGGGGCCGGGCCTGTCAGAATGTGCCTCAGGAACGTGCCACAGAGATGTTCGTGGTGACCCAGCTGCCGTCCACCATGGAGGCAGCCAGGGCCAGGTTCTCTGCGCGGCATCAGATCGAGACTTCGGCTACTAACATCTGTCAAGGACTCTGGTACTTCCCTGATTCCTGGAGTCCACCAAAGGGTCCAGCAAAGGTTCTGTTTAAGGCTATCTTCTCTCTGTCCTGTATTTCAATGCAGCGCGGGCGGGAGGCACACAGATTTCTAACTCTCCCACTCGATAGATGCTGGTAGGAGTCGAACCTGTGGGATGTGTCGCCTCCGTATTATCCTACACAGAGATTTGGGGGTAACGCCGCTTAGTGGTGACGTTTCTGCTCTGCCCCAGGGACAGAGTCGAATTCGCACAGCCCTGGGCCTCCAAGCCCCGGGTTCAGCAACAGTGAGCGAGAGGGACCGAGGGTGTCTCTATCACTTGTTCACAGGCAGGCAGGTTTCCCCCACACCCCCTTAACGCCTCTCCACAGACCCTCGCCCAGCCTCCCTCATCCCCCCACACGGTGATCTTCTCTCTGCTGCCGGCTGCTCCCAGCAGACGTGCCCAGTCGGCCGGGGAAGGGGCGTGTGTTCCCCACAAATTTCTTTGCTCTCTCATTTTTCTGTGGGGGAGCCAAGAAATCTGCAGAAGGTATGAATTCTGCACCCCGCAGAGACGCAGAATTCCCCCAGAAGTATAGACTGTGATCAAATCACTCCTTAGCCAGCTCTGTGGTAAGGTAAGTACATTGAGCTCTTGAGGGTATCACCATAAAGCATAAGCGACAGAGTCCTGTGGCACCTTAAAGACTAACAAAAGTATTGAAGCATAAGCTTTTGTGCGCTGATATCCACTTCGTCAGATACAGGCACTCTAAAGCATGTTTCTAATCCTTTAGCCATTCTTGTGGCTCTTCTCTGAGCCCTCTCCAATTATCCACATCCTTGAATGATGGACACCAGAACTGGACACCGTATTCCAGCAGCGATCGCCCCAGTGCCGAATTCTGTACAGAGCTAAAATCACCTCTCTGCTCATACTCCAGATTCCCCTGTTTATGCACCCAAGGATCACATTAACCCTCTGGCCTACAGCATCACACTGGAAACTCATGTTCCTCTGATTATCCACCTCCCACCTAAAATCTGTTTCAGAGTCATCGTTATAACAGGGTTTAAAAGAGAACTGGATAAATTCCTGGAGGTTAAGTCCATTAATGGCTATTAGCCAGGCTGGGTAAGGAATGGTGTCCCTAGCCTCTGTCTGTCAGATGGGGGTGATGGATGGCAGGAGAGAGATCACTTGATCATTACCTGTTAGGTTCACTCACTCCGGTGCGCCTGACATTGGCCACTGTCGGTAGACAGGATACTGGGCTAGATGGACCCTTGGTCTAACCCGTACGGCCTTTCTTATGTTGTTATGGTCTTATGTTCACACAACTGAGTCCTCCATCTGTAAATATGGCCGATAGTCTTTGTTCCAAGATGTGTACATTTACATTTAGTCACATTGAAACACCTGTTGTGTGCTTGCTCCCAGTTTACCAAGTTAGCCATAACTTACCAGTAACCTGCCCACTTTGTTATTTACCACTCCTTCCATTTTTGCGTTGTCTCTAGTCTTTATTACTGATGCTTTTAGGTTTTTTCCAGGTCATTGATAAAAATGTTAAATAGCATAGAACCTATAGCAAAGAGAGACTCACCAGCCCAGCATCTCCTGTGGGTCATCTTGGGAATTAGCTCCTTGAGCGCTCGTAGCATCCTCTGTTGGTGGGTGTCTCGCCTGCTGCTAGCCCCTGTGTCTCTCCTGGACCCTGGTGCCCTTTTCCTTGGGGTGCTGCCCCCTGCAGTGCCCCCATACTCTGAGTCTCCCTCCCAGGGGAACCCCCAATCCTCTAAATCTACCTTGCCTCAGTGGCTACTGCCAGTCATCTAGCCCCGCTCACTGGGCAGACTGCGGTCTGCCATGGCCACTCAGCATTGGCAAGGGACCTGCTGCCTTTGCCTAGTCCTATGCTGCACCTCTGCAGCCCCTGTATCTTTCCTGCCTTTAGCAAGATCTGCAGCCTAGTGGTTTACCAGGCTGGAGCTCCCCAGCTCCCTTTGCCCTTCCCCAGCATTGCATTGCATTGCTTTTGCATTGCTCCGCTTCAGATACCTTGTTCTCAAGCAGCTAGCCCTTCCCCGTCCAGGGCTCTAGTGAGACTCCTCAAGCCCCTGGCCCTCTGTCCTCTTATCAGGGCCAGCTGGGCCCTGATTGAGCTGGTCACAGCTGTGGCTGCCTCCCCAATCAGTCCAGTTTGGCTGTTTTAACCCATTTTACTGGAGTGGGGCAATTGCTGAGCGACCAGATGTCCTGATTTTATAGGGATACTCCTGATTTTTGGGTGTTTTTCTTATATGGGCTCCTGTAGTAAGATGAGGCCCTGAAACATAAACTCTTGCATCAGAGGCCTAGTCTGAGGCCTGAACCTGAACCAAAGTAAGCCGAGGCATTGCTAAGCAAAGCTGGGCTGTAAGACAGAAGCAGGCCCTGATTGCAGAACTTGTCAAGAAAAGGGCTGTTAGAAAGTACGTGCTAATGATATAAGTAGTAATAAGAGAAACTTGTGCCAAAATGGCGGCTAGACATCCCAATATGAGGACACTTTACAGAAATAAGAAGGAACAGCCGGGTGCACCTCAGAGACAGGGTTAAAAAAACAGCATACTGGATAGATCTGTTTGTGTAAACCAACATGATCAAAGGGGGAGACAGCACCCTAATGAGCCAAGGGGCTGTACCTCAATACATCAGTAGGGATGAGTGATCTGTCCTGCACTGTATAAAAGTAGGTCCTGGAGCGCAAATCGTTGCCTGGCCAAGGGGGCAGTGGGAAGTCCCACCACTGACTGAGCTGGTCCATTGTCAGGGGGCACAAATTCGTAGTATGTCTTGTAGAGTCTATGGGAAACTATCACTGTGCTTCATTTGACAATAAACCTGGCCCGGGTGCCTTCGTACCTTACTAGAGTCTGTGGTCATTGGGGGTTCTCTCGGGGTCTGCTGTGCCAGTGATCTGCACAGAGCCGGGGCAGCACACAGAGGGAACACGCACGCAGCCGCCTGATATCATCATCGAACAAGAGCAGAGCACCACACCGGTAGCTACTAACAACAGCTCCTATTACCCTCCACCTCCTGTCCCGATTTTTTTCCCTTTTCTGGATTCAGGAGTGGTGGACACTCCCAAAAACAGGGGGTGCCACTGGCACCAAAGTATGGCCCCACCTCCCCACACTGCCCCTTCTTCCTGAGCTTGCACCCCCACACTGCCCCTTCTCCTTGCGGCCCTTCCCTCGTTCTGCCATTCCTCCTAAGGCCCCAACCCCATGCCGGATCTTCCCTCTAAGACTACACCTCTCCTCGTTCCCCTCCCCCTCATTGCTCACTCTTATGCCCAGGAGAAAGTAGGAAGGCACAACTCTTCCACTTTTAAAAGTGATGGGGCCATGGTTTTTGTCACCCCTGTGTTTCTGGCACTACCTGTGTTAATGCTGACCTTGTTCTCAGAAATGGCACAATAACTTTTTGCTGAAAGTTGACAACAAAAAATTAACCCAAGGCAGAGCCTTAGCATGGAAATTTCATCCCAGTTTGGGAAAGTTAGAAG
>ML677408.1:3529820-3568268 GCA_007922305.1 Dermatemys mawii
AGTGTGCGAGGTCACACCAGTGGGGACAGGCCCACGGCATTCCTGGAAATACCGGGATCTCCGCTATTCGGGAATGTCTCAGCCGCACCCTGGTCTTCACTGGGCCTGGGGGCGAGTCTCCCAGGGCAGGTTAACAGACTCGCAATGGCAGGGCTTGTGCTGGCTGCTGAACACAGCCAGGTGGGCCAGCCCCGGGCTTCAGAGACTAGTGCCTGGGGCAGGCACCTCTGTTGTCTGCAGTCTCTTTACTACACGAAGGGGGGTGACTGCACATTGCACTGAGCCTGAATGGGGGCGCTGGGCACCCACTGGCTTTTGTGAAGTCTGTGATTGGCTGGGGATCCCCCCCGCCCCGGATAACGTCATTAGCACCTTTCAGTCTAGCAGTGCTGTGTGCTGTGAGTGAGGCCCAGTGTGGAAATACAGATTGACAGCTCCCCTCCCAGCCACCTCGCCCGGCCACTGGCTGCAACGCAGACCCCCGGCCCTTCCACCCCCCTTGGCAGACACACCAGCATCTCGGCCCTGCTCCTTCACACACAGACCAGCGACCCCCGGCCCTGTATTCACCACTGCAGAGAGGGGGGGGCCCATGGGAGATGCGAGGGCTCCAGCCTCATGGTCCCAGTGTGGGCAGGGGTGTGGGCTCCCCTTCCTGTCCCTGCTTCCGGTCACCCGCACTGCTGTCTGCATGATCCCCCTGGCCCCAGAGACACCCCGGCCCTGGGGAGGTCACAGGCAGAGCCCTGGGCACTGCGGGGTGTTTCCTGTCCCTCTAACCCAGGGGTGGGCAAACTTTTTGGCCCAAGGGCTACATCAGGGTTGAAAACTTTTATGGACGGCCAGGTCAGGGAAGGCTGTGCCTCCGTAAACAGCCCACCCCCTATCCGACCCCCTTCCGCTCCACCCCTGACTGCCCCCCTTAGAATCCCATTCAACCCCCCCTTGTCCCCTGATCGCCCCCTCCCGAGACCTCCTCATCCTAACCACCACCCCCTATCTAAGCCCCTCTGCTCCTTGTCCCCTGACTGCCCCCTCCAGAGACCCCACACACTAAACTGCCCCCCAGGACCCTACCCCCCTCTCAACTCCCCCTGCTCCCTGTCTGCCCTGACCCCTATCCACACTGCTGCCTCCTGACAGACCCCCCACCCCAGGACTCTCATGCCCTATCCTCCCCCACCCCCATCCCCATCCTCTGACCGCTCCCCGCCCAGAACCTCCGTCCCATCCAACAGCCCCTTCAACCCTGACTGCCCCCAGGACTCCCCCTCCCGTAACCGACAACCCCCCCCCCGCCCCGCTGCGAAGACCTTTACCACGCTGGTGGCCCTGCCGGCGTTGCACATGCTGCACTGCTCTCCCGGAGGAG
This sequence comes from Dermatemys mawii, assembly GCA_007922305.1. Classification (NCBI taxonomy): domain Eukaryota; kingdom Metazoa; phylum Chordata; order Testudines; family Dermatemydidae; genus Dermatemys; species Dermatemys mawii. Next base: position 3,531,193 of record ML677408.1, read on the forward strand.
TGGGCAGCCGTGCGCTGAGCTCCGGGAAAGCGGGGGAGGGCTGTGAGCAGCCTCCTTTGCTGGAGTTCAGCCGCGCTGAGCTCCAGAAGAGCGGGAAAGGCAGGGGCGGGCCAAGAGCAGCCTCCCCAGCGGGAGCTCAGGCAGGCCGGGCTGGACGGTCTCGCGGGCCGGATCTGGCCCGCGGGCCGTAGTTTGCCCACCCCTGCTCTAACCAGCCATCTCCTGTCTGTTTCCTTTGCAGCTGCCCCTGGTGACCCTGCAGGTCAGTCTGTGCCTCTCCAGCCTCCTCCTCTTCCGAGGGCCCCCGGGGGCATTTAGTGGTGTGGATCCCAGAGGAGTCTGGGCTGTGACCACAGTGTCCAGCAATCCAGCCCTAGATCCCTCTGCCCCACTGTGGGGGTTGAAAGGGTCCCAGAGCACAGGGCATTTCTGGGCTGGGCCACAGGGGCGGCAGGAAGGGGACATTTGTGCCATCGGGTTACGTCCTCCCCACCCCGAGTTTGCAGAGTCTGGGGGTGTCTGTCCTGGAGGCAGGTGGGTTTGGGCCTGGCTGGGATCCCTGCCTCAGCCGCTCACCCCAAATGTTCCCAAGTCCCCGAACTCTGGGTCAGGCGGTGACTTGATCAAGCCAGTGGGGAACACAGCGGGGAGCTCCCTTGGGAGTCTGAATGGGGGAAGGGCAGGGGATGAGGGAGGGTTTCCGGGAACTGTAGGGGCAGAGGGGAGGGGTGGGGGTTGGGGGGGCTGTGTGGGGGGAGCCTTTTTCCCCAGAGGTGCTGCCTTCGGGTCAGGGCTGAGGGGCCCTGGCAGGGGCCCCCTTGCCCAGCGGCTGCCTGGCGGTGCCTGCTGCAGGCTAAGGAGAAGGATTTGAGCCCCTGGGCGTCGATCCAGCCCCCCTCAGCAGAACGAGGCCCCTGGGGGCTGCCGCGGACAAGCCGCATGTGGGGCAGCGATTGAGCAGGGCGTGTCCGTGTGCCAGGATCCCAGCGGGGACCGCATCGCCCAGTGGCGAGATGTGACTCCGCAGCAGGGCATCGTGGATCTGTCCCTCCCGCTGTCTGCAGAGCCGGCCCTGGGGACGTACGCCATCGAGGTGCAGGGGACGCGGCACTCGTTCAGCGTGGAGGAATATGGTGCGCAGCGGGACCCTGGGCAGTGACCAAGGCCGCGGCTCCGGCACGTGGTGGGGGAGGGGGATTCCTGAGTCTCCCTGGGACGCGGTGTCCATGGGTCCCTGTCAGAGGGTCCCTGTTTGGTGCTCGCTGGCTGCCAGATGAGACGGAGCTTCCAGCTTCTCCACAACATCCCAGCATCTTATTATGATCCCCCAGCCCCATCCCAGAATCCACCCACATCTGCCCCATGCCTCCCAGCCCCACCTCTGCTCCTCCTGGAGGACGAGAGTCTTTTCACACGTACACACCCTTCCCAGAGCAGGTGTTGCTGGGAGGGGGAGGGAAATGTCAGCAGCCCCCTCTCCATCCTCCCCACCCAAAAAATCTACTCTGGTTCCTGTGGGGGAGGGAGAGAGAAGAGCTCTGATGTCCCCCTTGAAACAGCTGCCACCTACCCCCATCCTTGCCACAGACACGTGCCCCTGACTCCCTTAAGTGCCTCCCACCACCATGATCCAACCACAGGTGCTTGGAGCGGGGGTACCGTGCAGAGCCCTCTGGCTGCCCCTGTTGGTAGGAGCTGAACGGGGGACGTGCCGCTGCTTCCAGGAGCAGTGGGGAGGCACGGCACGCAAGAATCCTGCCTTAGCCCCGCTGCCCTGCCCACCAGCCTTTTAATGTGGTGCCATCCGGAGCCACCAGGTGCCTTTTCGACTGGGCACCCAGCAACTCTACTGCTGTAATTGGCAGCCTCTTCCCAGCTCTGCTCCATTTCCGGGCCCTTCTCCTTTACAGCCCTGCCGGCAGGTTGGTGAGGGGGCTGCAAGACCCGGGGAGAAGCTCAAGGCCGAGGATTGCAATGAAACCCCCAAGCCCCGTCCCTCTCTGCCCCCCAGTGCTGCTGAAGTTTCACCCCGTCCCTCTCTGCCCCCCAGTGCTGCCGAAGTTCCAAGTGACCCTCAAGCTGCCCCCTATGGCGACAGTGCTGGATGAGACGATCCTGCTGCGAGTGTGCGGCCGGTGAGTGTAAAAGCAGCCCTGGTGGGCCGATAAAGGGGGGGCTGGTACTGTCCAGGACCTAACAGCCTGCTTCCCAGGCCAGGATCTGACCTGCCCTGTCCCTGCCTGTGTCCCGCTCTGCCCCATGCTCATGGCCAGGCAGGGCTCCCTGGGGCTCTCACTCCCATCCACATGACCAACCCCACCCCAGAAGGAACCTCCCCCATGGGCAGGCCTCTCCCCTCCCACTTACCCTCTCCCTCCTCTCTGCTAAACAGATACATCCATGGGATGCCTGTCCTGGGGAGGGTCCAGGCCAGCCTGTGTTGGGAACCACAACCATTGTATCCCCAGTACTCTTTTCATCTGTGGCTAACTAATTGCCTGGAGCTTACTGGTCAGGTGAGTGTGACTGGGGAGGGTGGGAGGGGAAGAGGTACCTGACATGCTGCTGGAGAAGGCTTCTCTCCATGTTTTTCTTGCACTGGCCAGAGGGGGCGCTGAGATCTGCCTCAATGATGTTGGTGACATCGGTGTAAAGCTGGTGTAAGTGCAGGCGAATCAGACCCTGGATCCATCAGGGTCCCCATCTGGCAGATGGGGGTGGGGACTGACAGCTGTGTAGCAGCGCTGAGGGACTTATTTGCTCCCCCCACAACCCTTTCACCACAATATCTCAGTGCCTCACTGACCCTCCTAGCCCCCGGGAGGCGGGACAGGGCTCCTGTCCCCATTGTACAGATGGGGAACTGAGGCACACAGATGCTAAGGATCTATCTGCGCAGCAAAAACCCTGCGGCAGCGTTTCTGAGCCCAGCTCTGCTGCCTGGGGCTTGTGTCGCAGGGCTAAGGTAACAGTGTAGAGGCTCAGCTGGAGCCTGGGCTCTGAGACCCTACCCCATCCCCGGGTCTAGAGCCTGGACACAAATGTCCTGTTGATTTTAGCCCCGTGGCACAAGTGGGGTCAGTGGGGCTGGGCTCTGAGACGCGCTCCCACAGGGTGGTTCTGCTACAGCTGCACTCAGAGGGACTTGCAGGCAGCCTATGGCAGAGTAGGGACTTGCCCCCAGGTCTCTGTGGCCCTCAGCTAGTGTTCTAGGTTATGGGGCTGCCCGTCCCCATGAGCAGCTCTCGATGCGGGGCGAGGAGTGTAAAGAAACAGATCTCTCCAAATGCTCTTGGTCAGGACTGACCTTACCATGAGGTGAACTGAAGCGCCTGCCTCAGGTGCCAAACTGTGTGGGGGGGGGAGGTGCCACTAGGACCCAGAGTGTGGAAAATTGTGTCTGGTGCTGGTGCAGATGTGTCCTCTCTGCTCTAGGTGCACAGAGATGTGGTAGTGCTGGGCTGGAGGAAGGAGGGCACAAGAGACATAAGAGGCAGACAAGAGAATAGGTGAGAGGGAAGAAGCAGGAGCTGCAGGGAGCAAAAGGAGGAGGAGCCTCTTATGTACCTCGCTAGCACCCCCAGGAGCCTGGCCTGATTAACACCAGCTTCTCAGGTAGCTGCCTGTTTCCTGCTGCTTCTCTGAACCCACTGGAGGAGACCAGGCAGTCAACTGAAATAGTAGGAGCCAGCTAGGCCCTTAAGACGCTGATATCTTCCCTCACTCAGGCCCTGCTACCAGCCTGCTTATTTGTCCCCTTCAGCTGAGTGTTGAGAGCCACTATAGCTGGCACAGAACAGCCGTCGTGAGTGAAAGAAGAAAACGCTCCTCTGGGGCAGGATTCAGAAAAAGAAAGAAAGCAAAGGAGCTTTTCTATCTAAGCAGGGTGGAGCTCTCCTGAGATACATAGACACAAATGTTCACGGTGAGCCTTCTGGCCACAGGGAGGATGTGAGTGGTGAGTAGATGCCTGATCCTCCAGTTACTTAGAGTGGAGGTGACCTGGCAGCTACTGCAACATCCATATCTCCATATCAAATGGATGTAGCCATGCACATTCTTGAAGAAAAGTGTAGATCAGGGAAGAGTGTGGTGGAGGTGCAAGAACCAGCTGCTGCTGAGTTTAGTTCCCTATGTCTAGATGATCCAGGACTGTGGACCCATTTGAGCAGTAGCTTGAGGGACCTCCTTGTACTGCATGGGCCACAGCAAGTGAAAAACTTCATGTTCCCCAAAGACAATGAAAAGAGAAGTTTCCATCCAACACATCACTGGCGTGAAATCCCCAGTGTTGACAAAGTGGAGAGGCCATGGCTTATATACTCAAAAACCCAGAATTCTGTATACTGTTTTTGTTGCAAGCTCTTCCAGTTTAATGTTCCAGCCACGTTGGGTTCTACAGGAACAAAGGACTGGAAAAATCTGGCTAGAAATCTGGCACGCCATGAGAAGGCAGCAAATCACCAGAGAGCATTCCACAGATGGAAAGAGCTTGAGATGAGACTAAGGTTAGAGGCCACCAGAGATGATCAGCATCAAGAGAAGATCGCATCAGTTTCTTTACTGGCAAAATGTTCTCAAAAGGCTCATTGCCATTGTGAGAATGCTTGCTACCTAAAACCTAGCACTGCATGGCACTGCTGATCAGCTGTATGTGCCAAACAATGGAAACTTCCTTAAAATTGTGGCGCTGATGACTGAGTTTCATGCTGTAGTCCAGGAGCATCTTAGAAGAGTCACCACCCAATAAATGTACACACCCCACTAGCTTGGAAAAAACAATTCAAAATGAGACCATACAGTTACTGGCAACAACAGTCAAACAGAAGATTGTGGCAGATCTGAAGTCAGCAAGCTATTACTCTGTTATTCTGGACTGCACACCTGACATCAGCCATATGGAGCAAATGACTTTAGTGGTGCATTTTGTAATAACAACAGAACCTAGTGAAAATGTTCCTGCAGTGGTGACTGTTAGAGAGCATCTTCTAGAATGTATTGACATTGATGATACTGCAGGAGCTGTTATGACAAATGTGCTTCTTAAAAAGCTGGAAGATACAGGAATTGCGATAGTTGACATGAGTGGTGTCAGGCTACGATAATAGTGCCAACATGAGAGGAAAGAACAGAGGAGTGCAGACACGGATCCGAGAGTTAAACCCTTGAGGGTTTTTTTGTCCCATGCAGTTCTCATTCATTGAACTTGGTGGTCAGTAATGCAGCATCAGCTTCTAGTGAGGCTGCTGAATTTTTTAATGTATGTAAGCAGTGTCAGGAATGAGATATATTCTGACATCTGGTGGCGAACTATGGGAATTGCAGTGAGCCTGGCAAAATAAGTCTGGGGCTGCTCAATTTGCATAGACACACCCACTGCGCCTAGCCTGAGCCCACAGCAGCTCACATGGCCACTTCGGCTGATGAGGGAGCCCCAGTTTCTATGTTATTGGGGCAGGAATGATAAAGTCATGTTACTGTGATTATGTGAATGAAAGACTATGGACATGTACTTGGCCCTTGTTATGATGGAGGGACTCGCCATCATCTAGGTAGCACTCACTGGGCAAGGGCCATGCGTTTTCAGAACACTGTGAGATTGAGAGAGGTGGTGGATAAGCACCTATACCTTTTGGTGAGGGTGCTGTCTGAGGGCCTCCCAGGTTTATTGCACCCTGCCTCTCTCCACTGTAGAATGTCAAAATTGAATTTTGTTTTCATTAGGAGCCTGGTTCCAGGCTGCTGAGCTGACAATGGCTTTGGGCTCACTGGTGCACCTGCACTAAGGCTCCCCTACTGTGAGCTGAAATCACTTAAGAGCTAAAGAAATCACTGAGCACTGTCTTAAGTAGGGGGGACCTGGAAAAAGTGCAGAGTGGCTGGTGCAGCAGAGCTGTCTGTTGGCTAGCGGAGGCGTTGGTGCTGCGGGCAGAGTGACTGGCGTGCAACAGCTGTCTGTGTGTCGGCTAGCAGAGCAGCTAGCGGATCAACGGGCAGAGCGGTTCGTAGGACAGCCAGCGGAGCGGAGCAGAGCCGATTGCGGTGAGAGCTGCAGCGGAACCTCACGGAGAGGCGGTGCAGTCGGCCTCGGACCACGTAAGGTGCCCCGTACCCTACCCTCCGTCTCCACCCAGGCTGGAGGTAAGACTCTGCCAATTGACTGTTAAACTCTGCACGGACCAAGGACAGAGACTCTTGGGCTGTTGGACTTTTGGGACTATTGAGTGACTTTTGGGGTTGTGGAACTCAAGAGCCAAAGGGAAGGCCACGGCCTATTTGCTGGGAGGGGGGCTTCTGGTTCATGGTTTGGTTTATTAACCTTGTTTGTGGTGTTTCCCCAATATAATGCCACATTGTCTCTCCCTGTTATTAAAAGGCTTTGGTACACTCAGACTCTGTGCTTGCGAGAGGGGAAGTGTAGTCTCTTACAGACGCCCAGAGGGGTGGTATATGGTTGTCCCAGGTCACTGGGTGGGGGCTCGAGCCGGTTTTTGTATTGTGCTATTGGAATGGAACCCCTGGATACTGAACCCGGCCCTTGTTGCTGCCAACTCTGATGGGCAGAAGGGTTACACGTCATTGCTAGGGAGGCCCTGGGGAACGAGTCCAGGAGCCTGGATTTCATCTTCCTGGTGAGCCCCATCCTCGAGTCTAAAGCGTGTGTGTGCGTGCATTGTGTAAGCATGAGGTGCTCTATCAGCGCAGTGACCCCAGAGCAAACCAGTGGGGAATAGAACGGTTCCTTTGAATTACAAGGGCAGGGCTGGATCAGGATGTGGCTTTTCCCCTTTCCCCTCTAGGGGCTCTGGTTCCAATCTGGTCCCCAAGCGGGAACTGGGTAGCCTGGGGGAATTGGATACCTGCCTGAATGTTCTTTCTTGAACCCCCACCTCTGTTGGCTCAGTCCGTGGTGAGGAGAGGCTGCACCCTGCCCTGACTCCAGATACGTGGCCACCCCCACGTCGGGGTGTTTATCAGCCACCTGTATAACATCAGCTTGTGACCAATGTTCACTCTAATTTTTGACAGGCTGTGTGCACAAAAAAAGTGTCTTCTGTGTAAATTTTGTGCTTCTGTGCAAATTTTTGTGCATGCAGTGTTTCACTGTGTGTGCAGGGTTTAGGATCTGTGCGCACACGCGCACAGCTTAGAGGGAACAGTGCTTGTGACCCAGTGTGCCTCGGGCAGCCCTCACTGGAAATGACAAGGTCAGGGCAGACTGGGCAAACAGAAGAGCAGATTCTACCAAAACTGGTGATTCGCACTGAAGTTGGACTCACCAACCAGTTCCAAACTGCTCCTGATTTCCCATGCTGGTTATCAAGAAGCTAAAAAAGAAATCACACAGCCCCCTTTACTGCCTTCCAGTTCTCTGGCTCCCAATCAGCACCTACGTCCAGTACAGTGAGAAGTCATTTAAAACCTCTACTCACTATACAAAATGTTCTTCTTATCCCAAAGAGTCAGCCACGTCACCAGGCCAATATTAGTTTGGAACTTACCCAAAAAATCACGCTGCCAGCCAGTCCTTTAGTGTCTGAAATGAAAGGTTTATTATAAGGAAAAAAGAAAGAACAAGCAGAGAGTTGTTAACTGGTAAAACAGTCACATACAAACAGAGACATCAAAGTCCATGTATGAGGTTCTGAGCAGTACTGGTGAGTTTGCTGGCTTGAAAGTCCCTCTGGAACAGATCCACAGCTCGGATGGGTCGTTCAGCCCTTTCCCCAGAGCTTCGTTTGTAGAAAAGTTACTCAAAGGGTAAGAAACAGGAATGGAGACAAAGTGGATACCATGCAGCAGCCCTTTATGGTCCTTTTGCCATGTGGCTGGGACTTCCTTGGTCCCAAACACAAGCTGCACAGCACGTGGCATGGAAAAGCCTTAGAGTTCTCTGTCCACCAGCCTGCCCCACATGCCTCGTTGACTCATGAGGTGTATCCCCTAGTTCAGGGGTGGCCAACCTGAGCCAGAGAAGGAGCCAGAATTTACCAATGTGTATTGCCAAAGAGACACAGTAATACATCAGCAGCCCCCCGCTCAGCTCCGCACCTCCACTCCCAGCGCATCCCACCTACGGGCAGCCCGGCCGATGAGTGCATCCCCCTTTCTCACCACACCTCCTGATCAGCTGTTTTGTGACGTGCAGGAGGCTGGAGAGCAGGTGAGGAACAAGTGCATGGCAGGCTCAGAGGAGGCAGTAGGAGAGGGTGGAGTGGGGACAGGGCCTGTGGCAGAGCCAGGGGTTGAGCAATGAGCACCCCTCAGCACACTGGAAAGTTGGCGCCTGTAGCTCCAGCCCCCGAGTCGGTGCCTGTACAAGGACCCGCATATTCACTTCTGAAGAGCCGCATGCGGCTCTGGAGCCACAGGTGACCACCCCTGTCCAAGTTCGTTTCAATGGGTTCGCTGTGGGGCTGATGACCCGTGATGGGCCATCAAACAGGCTCGGCAGTGCTGATGCCAACCACAGCATGAGTTCTGCAATACAGATGTACCACACATACCTAGAACACAATACAAAGATGATACAAACATAGAAACAAGATCATCAGACTTGGCAAATCAGACCATTGTCACAGACACTCCCATGGCACATCCGGTCAGATTCCCGGCAATTTTATAATGTTTGTACCAACAATATCGTAAAGTGTCTCCCAGATTCCACCCAGCGTCACACGGCTCAGTGACTCCCGTCTCCTCCTCCGCAGGTCGTGGCCAAGGGAGCCATCGCCAGGATCCTCCACAAGGGGCTGGACCTCAGGGAGGGGGCTGGTAAGTGGCGGGGGAGGGGTCTGTGCAGATAGGGGGCGTCCGGGGGGCGACTGGGGATTGAATCCCTGATCAGGGGCCAGGCTGAGGGAGGAGGCTCTGCTGGCTGGGCCTGACTTCCCCTGAGTGTTTCCCACCGTCCCTAGGGCTGAAGGGCTCCTTCTCTGTGGAGCTTCCCATCGGCGCTGAGCTGGCACCCGCTGCCAAGGTGCTGGGTTACACGGTGCTGCCCGATGGCGAGATGGCTGCCGACCGCGCCCTGCTGCGCACGGCCAAGTGCCTCCCGAACAAGGTGAGCCTGGGGCTTGGGGCACAGGAGCCTCTGGGGTGGGGGTATTGCTCCCTGCCCCATAACAGGAGCCTGAGCAGGGGCATCACTGTCCCCCAGACCTTCCCTTCCCTGGCCTTACAGCAGCACCTGAGTTGTTGCACCCCCATCCCCACCCACCACCCCCGGGTGTCTATGAATCACTGCAGCTCCCTGAGCTGTCCCACAGGGACACTGGATGAGCCTGGGCTGCCTCAACTCCCCATCCTTCAGCCAGTGGAGCCGGGGGCCGGAGTGACACCCGGTGTCTTCCCCTGCCCCTGGGGTCTCTCTCCCACTCCCCCTGTGACGCGCTGTGCCTTGCCAGGTGAAGCTGGCCTTCTCGCAGGACCGGGCCCTGCCGGGCTCAGAGCTCCAGCTGCGGGTGCAGGCTGCCCCCGGGTCCCTGTGCGCCATCCGCGCCGTGGATCAGAGCGTGCTGCTCATGAAGCCCGAGGCCGAGCTCAGCGTTGACACGGTGAGTCCAGAGAAGCTCGGTGCTCACCCGGCCCCTCACCTGACAAGTCCTCCCCCCACTCAGGGAGGGGTGATGCACGGCCGCTGGGGGACACCCCTCGAGCCCATCTCTCCCCGGTCTGAGGGCTGCTCCCATGGCACTTGACAGCCCCTAACTCTGGGGGGTCCCCGCTTCCTTCCCTGTTCTCCCATCAGCCCTTGCAGTGCTCCCTTCCCCCCGTCCCCTCACCCAGGCCCGGCTGGGAACATGAAGCTCAGAGCTGAGATAATGGCCGGGGTAACCAGAGCTCACTCTCCAGGGCAGAAGAATTTCCTGCCCCCCATGTACAGCAGAGGACAACTGGCCAGGTGCATTGTGGGAGTTGTCCCTTCCCAGGTGATGATATGAAATCGCAGTCGGCCTGTCGCTGGCACCTGCCATCCAGGGGCTCACAGGCTCTGCACATGATGAGTGGAGCCTCCCAAACCCTGTAGGGCAGCAGAAGGGTCTGGATGAGCCAGGGCCGAGTCATGTGTTCCTGTGAGCCATGGTCCCAGGGCCAGCCCTCAACGCGGCCCCTCTGTGATCCAGACAGAGTGAGGGAGGGGCTCTAAGAGCCATTTGCTACTCCATGGAGACAGCACCTTCCCTCCTTGCAAACCAGGTTCTCCCAGGCCTCTCCCAGGACTGGAGGCGGGGTGGGAGGTGAAGGGACAGACGCCCACAGTGGGACTGGGGTCTGGGCAAGATGTGGGGGATGTCCAGGCTAAAGATGAGGCTGGGGTGAGAGCGGAGGTTTGTGGGGTGATGTGTTAGTGGGAGGAGGGTCAGGAGCTGGCTCTGGGGGATCTCGTGTCCTGGTTTCATGGCTGCCGTTGTCTGTGTTTGTCTTTAGGTCTATAACTTGCTGCCCTATTTTCCCCGAGGAGACTATCCCACCGCAGTTCAAGAGCCTGCGTCATGTGATCATCCGTTCTATTCTATGGTTCCAAGTTATAACTGCTACTATGGTAGAAGGAGAATTTGTCGCAGAGGGACTAGCAGTTGGACTCCCCCACCGCGTGACGCCTTCAGCCTGTTTAAGGTAGGGTTGGGCCTGGCCCTGCCTCACACTCCTCTGTAGCCTGAAAGGACTAAACTGGCTCTGATGTGCCCAGAGCTGCTGGTAACCGGGGGCGACATCCCTCCAAACGGTCCGGCCTGTTCTAATGAATCCCCAGGGATGCTCCTGGCAAACTCAGGCCTGGGTGCGGAGGGGGCGGAGGATGGGTGCGGAGGAGGAATGGAGGTGGTGGGGGGATGGGTGCAGAGGGTGATGGCATCTTGCCCCGCCAGAGGGAGGGATGGACGACGTCCTCCCAAACCCTCAGGGCGCTGCGAGTCAGGAGACTCCCAGTGGGGGGCCTGTCTGAGTGATGGCAGCTCCCCAGCTCCCCGTCAGACGGGCCATCGTGGAATGGGCTGGGGGTCGCCCTCCCCCTGCCAGTAGCCCTGTCCGGTGGACGTGCTGCCCATGGCGCCCAGCACTGCGCCCACCATGACATCTAGTGACCTGCCCAGTGGCCAGGTCACTCCCCAGAACTGTCCCGCAGGTGTGGGGTGCTGGGGGTGGGGGGGCATTGGGTTCTCGGCACCATAGGACCAGACAGATGCTGCTGTCGGGGGAACAGGGTTCGAGGGGGTGCAGCCGGCCCCATGGGCGGGTGCTGCGCAGTGCAGCGGGGCGGCAGCCCGGCTCGAGCGGAGTCTGAGTGTTGTTCCCGGTTTAAAAGAGGAGTGTCTGAGTGCTCTGACATCCACAGCCTCACCTGGGATTTGCTGCGCCTCGTGGCCGTGCAGGGTGGGGCTAGTGGGACAAATGTGGGGTCATTTGAGCAGGGGGGAGATACAGCCCCCCTCGTAAAACGTGTTTACACGACCGCCCAGTTCTCATCCTGCTGTTTGCCCACACTTGGGGCTCCAGCTCTGGCTCTGATTCTCCCGAACTGATCTCAGCTACCTGGGATTTACCCCAGCTCGTGCCCCCTCCCCCACAACTCTAGGGACCAATATCCCACCGTTACTGAGGGGAACGGTCAGAACCTGGCAGGGAGGGACTCAGGTCCCCTGAAGCTGGTCAGGTCCCACACTCTGGGACTGAAGCCCCAGAGAGCGGGATGCCAGCAAGTTTGCAGGCAGTAACCAAGGGGTGCGAGGGGACGTGCTGTGGCCCATGAATCGCTGGGTGCCCACGGGCTGTGAGTTCAGGCCCCACCCGGGGCAGGTTTCAGAGGCTGCGAGTTGCGCCCGTTGCCTCCGCTCTGCAATGGCTCCATTTGGAAGTTTTTGCCCGAGCCTGAAATCTGGGGTTGAGGGCGACGGTTTCAAGGGCTGTAAGAGCCACGTGCAGACGCTGCCGTTCCTGCAGAGGGTCGACAAGGAAATGAGCCTGGACCAGAGGGAAGGGCAAAGCTCCAGCACCGGTTCAGAGAATCCAAGCAGGCTCCTCAGAGCTGGACTGAGGCAGACTGGAGCCTTCGAGGGTCCCGTGCCCCTCTCCTCCTGTCGCAGTCACAGCTCTGTGTGATGGGATCCCCGGGTACAACCTGGAACTGGGATACTGCTCTGCCCCTTAACTCTCCAGCCTGGGCTGTCTCCCACAATGCTTTGCTAATGACAAACAGCAAACCCCTCCAGGCACTGTGATGTCTCAGCACAACAGCATGGGGAGCCCCCGACCCAGCTACATTGTATGAATGCTCCCAGATCCACTCATGAATCACACAGAGAAAGGCACCAGCCAATCTCCCAAGGCCCCCGCTTTGCACCCCGGAACTGCATTGGCCTGGCCTGGGCTGACCAGTATAAATTCATTACCCAGTCCGCCCCTCCCTCGATGTGGAGAGGACACATTGGCCTTTGTAACCTCAGCTGAGATTTCCCAAGATTTCAACCAAATCATGCTGTTTTCTGTAAAATATAACACAGATTTATTAACTACAGAAAGAGAGTGATTCAGTGATTATAATTGGTGGGCACAAAAGGTCAGAGATCGTTACCAAAGAAAATAAAAGGTAAGTTCACAGTCTAAATCTTAAACCTTATTACACTAGGCAGTGTTTGGATCAAGCCGTTTTCTCACCACTCTAGAAGTTACAGTTCTTAGTACACAGGCTTCCCCTTGTAAGCCTGGGACCGGTCTCCTCAGTCGAAGCCTTTGTTCCCCCAGCGTTCTCGTTGCTTCCAGTGTAGGTGGGGGAGTAAAAAGGCCAAAGTATGATGCAACATTCCGGTATTTTAGCAGCTCCTGTTGCTTTTTCCTCTGTCTTCCTTTTCACTCAGGATGCGGCTTTGAAAATTCTCACCAACGCCAACACCACAGAGCCCTGTGAAGGTGGACACTTTTTAATAGGTCGTATTGTCCAAGCCTCGGCTGTCTGGCATGTCCCTCCATTGTCCTCACCAGGTCAGTGGACTGGGCACTTCCATCCCTCTTGATCAGCAATTCCAAATATCCTCTCTGCCCTCTGACGGGAGATGGCCCTGTGGGCTCATAGACTGGGCCTGGGACCTGGGTTCTGATCCTGGTTCTGACACTACTCTTGGCAGTTCCATTGTTCTCAATGGGACCAGGGTGGGAAGGTTTCTCCAGTGTTCTCAATGGGAGCTGGGCACATGTGTTCATCTGACCCGTCCAATTCAGCTCTGCTCCTTCACCTTTAGTTGGAGGCTCTATGAGGCAGGGCCTGCAGCTGCCTGTGGAGGGACGGTACCCGAACTCCTGCAGGCAGCACCCCGATACACATGCTAATCGCACTGTGCCAAGGGGTGGTGACTGTGGCATCACCCAGCTCCTTGCCTGTCTCTCAGTGACTCCAGCCCAGATACACTCACTTCACACGGAGACCAATGGCTTTTCTAGCTTCAGTCCCATGCGCTGCCCTGGGATCTGAGAGTCAAGCTGGGTGTATGGAGGTGATCACATGGGGTCCTGCAATGCCCATTCGTGCTCAGTGGTTGCAATAGAAACACACTGAACCTCTCTAGGCCTCTATGTCCCAGCTGCTCAGTGTGGCTAATGATTTGACCTGCCTGGCTAGCGGCTCTTTGTGAATGGCTCTGGAAGTGCAACGTACCATTAACGCTGCTCAGGGCAGAGCTGGGACTGGGCTCAGGACGCCCTGGCTCCTGCCCATGTGCTGAGTCCACCAGTGTGTGCTGTGCTTAGGACACCCCCAGCCTGAGCCCCCTCCAGCCCCAGTCCTGCCAGCAGGGGTCAGTTCTCAGAGCTCCTGGTGGCCACGTGCAGTCCCTGAAATGTCCCCAAACATCGAGACTTTGCAGGTGCAAACACACCTGAATCATCACCTAGATTTGCCCCCAACCCAGCGTGGGGCTCCCTCAACCTCCCTTTGTCTCTTTTCTTGGCACGATCCCAGGGGCAGTAAGTGTGGATATTGCAGCAGGGACCCCAGTGAGCAATGGCCGGCTAACACCAGAACCCAGCGCCCAGGAGGAGCCAGTATCACGTGCAAACTTCCCAGAGACGTAGCTGTGGGACCTGGTCCCTGTGGGGTGAGTGAGGAGCTGCACAGCCCGTCCCTGCGGAGCGGCCTCCAGGCCAGACCCTCGAATGCAGCAGCTCTCAGAGGCAGCGCTTGGGCTGGGGAAGGGCCGGCTGCTGACGTGGGGCTGGTTCTTGCACCCTGTTGCCAGCAGAGAGGAACCCAGCACAGTAACGGGGAATAAGAAGCCCCCAGGGCTGTGGGATTCGTCTCTTTACAGATGTAACGAACCCGCAGAGCGGGGAAGAGGGCTGGGAGCCCGGGCAGCACTCTGACCCTGCATCTCATCAGCAGAGCAGGGTTCGCGGCAGCCTCTCCCCACCCATTTTCCTGGATCCCGTCGGGTCAGCGGGGGGTTTATCATCCCAACCCCATCACCCTTCCTGGTGTTTTCATTATCCCTGCGGTGCTCAGGAGCTCCGGCACTGAGAACATGGAGTTTGAACCCCCGGGAGGGAGGCACTGTGGGTGGCACATTGGATACAAGTGAGGGGCAGGGGATCCCGAGCAGGGGGAATTGAGGCTGACACCCAGGAATTGCCCCCTAACAGGGAGATGTGTCTGGCTGCAGAAGGGAGGAACCCCATCCCGTGGGACATTGAGCCCAGCCCGGAGAGCCCTGGGGCAGGGAAGGATCCTGCACTAGCTGGCATGGGGTGGAGGAGGGGACGAAAGGGGGGCACTGACAGCTCTTTCCCTCTCTTCTGTCTGGGATTGGCCTGTTTCTGTGCCACTGGCCCAGGGCCCCAGCCCAGCGGAGGGTCGGGCAGGGCCAGCTCCGGTGGCCGTGCTCGTGGGCGCTTCCCACTGGGCAGACGTGTCTGATGCTCTGTTTGTGTCCGTCCTGGCCCAGCGAGGGGGGCTCCAAGGACGTCGCAGTCTCGGTGCCCGACACCATCACGGAGTGGAAAGCTGGGATGTTCTGCACGGCAAAGGTGGGCTTTGGGCTCTCGCCCACGGCCACCTTCACGGCCTTCAAACCCTTCTTTGTGGAGCTGGCCTTGCCATACTCCGTGATCCGGGGAGAGGCCTTCGCCCTAAAGGCCACCGTCTTCAACTACCTGCAGCAGTGCATCAAGGTGAGCGCCGCCCGGGGCTGAGCTGCTGGGGCCGGTGACCTGGGGCTGGGGAGCTGGGCAGTGGTGCAGGCTGACGAGTGGCATCAGCAGTCACTGGCTCTGACCCTGTGACTACTGGGGTTGTGATGTAGGGGCCTGAGCCCCAGAGGGGCCACATCTCGGCCTGGAGCTGGTGTGTGAGCGCGTCCCCCACAGTCCTAAGGGGGGGTCTCGTGTTGGCCCCACAGGTGCGAGTGACGCTGGCGGAGTCTGCGCAGTTCCAGGTGCAGGTGGGTGAGGATGGCGCCTACATTAGCTGCCTCTGTGCAGACGAAGGGAAAACCTTCCAGTGGGAGGTGACAGCGAGCAGCCTGGGTAAGAGGCTCTGGGGGCTCTGTGCTGGAGGGGAGGGGTAGGGAAGGAGTGGGGGGCAGAGAAGGGGTGGGGGGCTCTGCACGGTGTGGAGGGGCAGGGAAGGGGTGGGGGGCTCTGCATGGTGTGGAGGGCAGAGATGGGGTGCTTGAGCCTTCACTCAGGGAGTCAGGGGGCTTTGGAGGCTCTGCATGGGGGGCCACACGGATAAGGGGCTGGGAGTCTCTGTGCTGAGAGTGAGAAGGAGGGTGCAGGAAAGGGTCACGGAGGGCTTAGTGCCAAGGGGAGTGCTGTCCTACTCCGGTGCCGGGCGACCGATAGTATTGGGGAGAGGTCTGCAGTCACCGCGGGCGCAGCTGGTTGGTTCACCTCCGGTGCCGTAACCTCACGCTGGGTCATGGGTGCCGGGGAAAAATAGGAATAATAGGCCCCAACAGCATTAGTTTACAACCCTATTAGAATTGTCCATGGCCGCCCCAATTGCCCTGCCCCTCCGTCGAGACCTGATCACACAGTACCATGGGTGCTTTCTTCACCCGAAGCGGCAATCTGTGCATATCATGCCGTGGAAACTCTGTGGCTAAATCCCATGAAGAGCCGGTGCTCTCAATCGGTGAGACAGATTCTCCTCGGCAGTAGGAAACCTGCCACTAGGGCTCCTACCTGGCGAAATGGCAAAGGTTTTCCTGTTGGTGTGAACCCAAGCGCCTCCAACCGCTCCAGGCTACCATCCCAATTATTCTAGAATATCTTCTGTGCCTTAAGCGTCAAGGTCTATCCCTTTCCTCCATCAGAGTACACTGGGCAGCCATTTTGGCTTTCCATCCAGGGGAGTCGGGGCACTCAGTGTTCTCTAATCCCGTTGTGGTGCGATTCCTCGAGGGTCTGGGAAGGGTGTTCCCGTATTCTCACCCACCTGTCCCACCCTGGAACATAAACTTGGTCCTCGCCAAACTCATGAGCCCACCATTTGAACCCCTGGCCACTTGCTCCCTCCTCTACCTTTCTTGGAAGGTGGCGTTCCTGGTGGCCATTACATCGGCAAGGAGGGTGTCCAAGCTGAGAGCCCTCACCTCTGAATTGCCTTATATGGTGTTTCTTAAGGACAAGGTGCAGCTCAGACCACACCCTAAATTTCTCCTCATGGTGATCTCCCAATTCCACATAGGTGAGGACATTTGCTTAACGGTGTTCTTTCCAAAACCCCACACGAGTCTGAGACACCGCAACCTACACATCCCGGATGTCCAGAGAGCCCTGGCCTTCTATATAGAGCGAATGAGACCTTTCCGCACGTTGTCCCAATTGTTCATTGCCACACAAGATGAAGGGTCTTCCTGTCTCTGCACAACACATATTGTCCTGGATCGCAGACTGCATTCGCACATGCTATGAGCTGGCCAAGGTCTCTGCTCCAGCAATTAGGGCCCATTCAACCAGAGCGCAGGCATCTTCGACAGCCTGTCTAGCTCAGGTCCCTATATATGAGATGTGTAAGGCAGCCACCTGGTCTTCAGTGCATATGGTTTTCAGCCCACTATGCAGTTAGCCAGCAGGCCAGGGATGATGTGACGGTTGGCAGAGCCATTCTTCAATCAATTGTCCCATGACTCCTACCCTCCTCCTAGGATAAACTTGGAATTCACTTAACTGGAATGGATGTGAACAATCACTTGAAGCAGAAAAGGTGGTTACCTACCGTTTTGTAGCTGAACCCCCAAAAAGCTATTTTGGGTGCTTAATTTTTGGAATTGCTCTATTAAAATCTAGCAAAAAAAGATGGTTACACCTCTTGTAACTATTGTTCTTTGATTTGTGTTGTTCGCATCCATTACAAGACTCACCCCCGTTGCCATCTGTCGGAGTCAATGACAAGAAGGAACCGGGGTAGGGGGAGGAGTTGGGGCGGCAGGGTAATATATGCACCACCATAAGGGTGCCACTCAAGGGGAGGGGTCCCTGCCGACCCGAAGGGAGCTGCTAGGGGAAAAAGTTTCCGACGTCCGTGCACATGGCGTGCACACACCTAATTGGAATGGAAGTGAACACCACATCTCAAAGAACATCCGTTACGAAAGGTAGGTAACTGTCTTTTTTTTTACTAGATTTTAATAGAGGCATTCCAAAAATTAAGCACCCAAAATAGCTTTTTTTGGGGTTCATCTTAAAGGTTACAAGCAAATAAAAGCATCTGGGGTTAGCACAGAGGAGTCCACGAGCTTTAAAAAATAAATAGAAATAAACCTAATTGCACCTTTCTAAACATTCCTAATTTACTTACACATTTGGGAGGTTTCAAATCAGTAATTCCAGATACACTCTGATGATTTCTCAGACCTGGCTTAAAGCTGTTTATAGCATAGTCATAGTCCTGACTTTGCTCTGTCCGCCCCCGGCTCCTGACACGCAGGGAAGCTTCCTTCCCAATTTTAAAACGTTCTAGCCTTCCCATTGGCTGTTTTGGTCAGGTGCCCCTTTTGGGGGCCTTTTTTAACCCTTTACAACTAACTGACTGGCTGGGTGTCTCTCCCCCGTGTCTCTCTTCAGTTATCACACCTCCATTCTCTCGCTCCATTCTTTCTTTTTCTGCTTTTCTCTCCCTTTTTCACCACCCTCTGCCCCCCCCACCCCCGCCCCGCCACACTGTTCTCCCTCCTTGGGCCCGGACTCCTCTCTGCCTCGGGCAGGGGCATTGGTCTGTTTAATGGGGGCATCTTGCACCTTGCTCGGCAGGGGAGGTGAACTTCACCGTTAGCACTGAGGCTCTGCGCACAGAGGAGCTGTGTGGCAAAGAGCTGGCCGTGGTGCTGGCCCAGGGGCAAGTGGACACCGTGACAAAGGCCCTGCTGGTCCAGGTGAGTGTCTGGTCGGGGCCTCTGGGCAGAGCAGAGGGAGCTCCGGAGCCTGGGTCTCACCCCCTGGTAGTCATGGGCCAAGTCTGCGCTTGTGATTGTTGTTTGTCCTGCCACAGAAAAATAATGTCCCAGCACCGCACCGTCTGTGACCCAGACCCTGACCTGCACTGCCCTGTCACGCGTCCCCATCACAGCGAGATCAGGGAGCTGGCGGGAGAGTCCTGGGGCAGACAGAGATGGGGGTTAGCCCCAAAGGGGGCAGCTGAGTGTGACACATGGGAGGGCTCGAGGGAGTGGAGGGAACTAGCGGAGGGAACTAGCAGAGGGAAGCGCCGCGCTGAAGAAGCAGAAGCCATGAGATCTGCTGGGCTGGGAACAGTCCCCCGTGGAAGGGACAGGAGCCCCATCACTGGGGCTCTGAGAGCTGGGTATGCCCGAGCCCCACAGTGTGGGCTGTAGGGGATGATCCTGCCCTGGCTAGGGGCACTGGCTGACCTAGCAGGCCCTGTCAGGCTGTGACCTGCGCAGTCCCTTGTCCTGACCTTCTCTTTGATGCTCCTTCCCAACAGCCGCGGGGGGGGAATCCTGGAGGAGAAGGCGCACAGCTCCCTGCTCTGCCAGGAAGGTAGGATCCCAGCTCCTGTCCGGGGTCAGTGGGTGTCCCTAATGGGGGAGTCTCTCGGCTGCAGTACATCAGTGATGGCTGAGCCGCTGGATGGCCCAGCTAGAGGCACAGGAGCCGCCAGGCCAGATTGGACCAGGGGGGCATCCAGGCCAATGTCCTGCCTGGAACAGGGCCCAGGACCGGTACCTGGGGAAGATACAACCCCCCAGTGGGCAGTTATGGAATCGTCTGCCATGGGCTGAAGGCTCGAGCACGTCCGGCTCCTGCTCCCGAGTCTCACGGGGCCCCTGTTGCGCCAACTCCTCTCCCCTTCAGCCTGGCCCCCTGTGTACGATGCTCCCTGCAGAGCTCGTCACACTGGCTCTCTGGGGCCAGGAGAGGGACCGAGACCTACAGGCAGGACCCTCCACTGAGAACCCCCAGCCCTCGCCCTCAAGGGCACGTCTGTGCCACGGCGGGGGGGAGTTTGGGATTGAGAGAGAAGCTGTGACTGGGCGAGAGCCCCGAACGGTGAGGAATGGAGGGATCTGATTGGCTGGAGGCAGGGGCAGGTTCCCAACCGGACTTTACCTTCATGTTACGCAGCCCCCCAACCCCCTGACAAAAAAGATCTGGGAGAAGGCTGGGATAGGGGGTCAGTCAATGCTGCCTAATCTGGGTGGGGGTGCTAAAAGGCCTGGAACTGAGCAAAGAGACGTCCTTGGCTGAATCCCCAGGGCACCCGCCTGGTCCAGAGCAGTGGGGCCATGGAATTGTCAGCAGGGGGTGTGGGGGGGATGGGGGGGCTGGCACGAGGAGCCAGGAATCCAATCTGTGCTGTAGGAGGCAGTTCCTCCTCCACCCCGACCCTGCCATGGGGCTGGGCTTGGCCAAGGCTTGTTTCCCTCTGTTTATGACTTGGTCGAGATGGAAAGCAAAGAGGGAGCACGTGGCTCTGGGGGCTGCTCTGCCAGAGATGTGTGAGACACGCCGGGCCCCCATACTGGCTACGGACTCCACCCTCATCCATCACCCAGCAGTCACTGAGTCAGGGCTCAGTCCCCTGGGCATCCACCTCTTTGCCACTTGGGGGTAGGGTGACCAGACAGCAAATACGAAAAATCGGGATGGGGTTGGGAGGTAATAGGAGCCTATATAAGAAAGACTCCAAAATTGGGACATTTGGTCACCCTATTTGGGGGGGGGGGGGCTGTGTGGGAGTAGGTAGGGCACTGGACTGAGGCAGGTGGGCGTGCACAGTAACAAGGCCAATTGTGTCATCGTGGGGCCTGGGTAGAGGAGACGAGGAGTTTGATCCTGTCTCAGGGATGTTTGTATTTATTTAAAGCCCCCGGCCCTGAGGGAAATTTCTACTGAAGCCCCTGCCACCAAACCCCCTCCTGTCTCATCCTGAGCACGCTGTGCTGGTAACCAGGCACCCCAGGATGTTGGGGTACAACAGCTTCCTCTCTGGTGCTGCTGCTCCCCAGCCCAGCCACTGGGCTGGAAGAATCAGCCCGCAGCCAAGACACGGCCTCTTAGCACTGTCTTCGGCCACATTTGCTCTGGAAATGTTCCCGCACCTCCTGGCACATGACAACCGGTGCTAAATAAACCTGTTTGTGGGGCAGTTTGGTTGCTGGGCTTTCTTGACTGAGCCAGGCATGACTGGGGGTGGGGGTGGGTGTGTGTGTGGGGGAAACACGGCTGGTGAGTGTGAAATGGGTTGTGAGGGGCACAATTACTGGCCCTGCCCTAGTGCCATTCCTGTGGGTCCAGAGCAGGCAGAGCCAGCATCTTCCTCCACCTTGAATGGGGGGTGGGGGCTGGTTTGCGCCATTGTTTAAAGAGATGTGTAATTAGGTGCCATGCAGGAGCTGGCGCTGGGGGGGCTCCCACAGGGCTGTGCTGGGTTCCTGGGGGCTCACCCTCCAGGTCAGATTTTACCTTCACAAACATCTTGACTCCAGCTGCTCTGGAGCCCCCAATGGCAGGTGCAGGACCCAGCCTGGGGTAACTGCCCCCCTCTGTCCTTGCAGCCGCTGCTTGGGGATGTATTTATTTTACTGAACGCTGAGGGCCCAAAGCCAGGCCCTGCCCCCTGGGCGCTCCGTGTAGCTTTGATGCCTGTTCCGTGAGCCAAGGCCGGGCAGGGCTGGGGAGGACACAGCTGCGATCACAGGTTGTCAGCATCACTGGGCAGGCGAGGCCACCCCTCAGCTCATGTCTAGGCACCCAACTTTCTTCCAGTCAAACTCAGCCTCTGGGACTTTCCCACCTTCAGCATCAGACTCAGCTCCTAGTTCCCTGACATTGCAGGGGCTGCAGGCAGGGATGCCACCTCAGTGCCGCTTGTGCCACACAAGTTTCATCTGCTGAGGACCGTAAGAGTTTGGGCTAATTCCAGTTGCTGGCAGGGTGCTGTTTAGGGACTTGTACTGGACAGCCGGGGAGACCAACTAAGCAGATAGTCCCTTCGGGCCTCAAAGGCAACCGCTCAACACTGCAGCTGGAGCAGGGGTTCTCACATGGGGGGTTGGGATGCCTCAGGGAGTCATGAGGTTATTGGGGGGGCAGGGGGAGGCCTCTACCCCAAACCCTGCTTTAGCCGGTGTCTCTACTAGCTGCCTGAGAGAGATTTTGCATATTAGAAGCAGGGCTGGGGCCAGCCCCTAGTGACAGGCACTTGCCAGATCCCAGTCTAAGGCCCTGGGGCCAGCAGTTTGTAACTGGCCAGACAAATTGTTTTCCAGCCACATAGTCAATGCATTTATGGGCTGGTGTCATGGCACATGGCTCAGCTATTTCTGAAAACCAATTTACAGAAGTACCTAGCGATTGCCCTTGTTAAAGATTTGTGCCAGTGCTTTGCTGAGCTCTGGCTTTGGAGCAGGGACCTTGACATCCCTGTGAAAATTTGGCCAAGTCACGAGTCTGAAAACAATTCAGTTTGCACAGGCTCCATAGGGACTGGTCAGTGTTTTTACAGCTGAGATCTCCCAACACTGTGCCTGCACTGAGCATGGTCCCTGCTCACAGCTCTTAGCGCCAGCGGTGGAGCAGAACATTTTGTTCCAGCCCCGAGACCACAGGGGGGCTGGGCCCGCGAACCACAGAGCAGAAAACATGGCTGCTGTGATGTCAACACTCCTGCTGCTGGTACCCAGGCAGTGTGGAAGAGAAAGCGTGTGACCAGGACCCAGAAATGTGAGGAAGGCGTAGGGACAGGCACTGTAAGAAGTCACATCGAGAACCACTAGAGAACACTTCCCGCCGGAACCTGGAACGGAACCCAAACCGCCCTCTGTTTCCATCTTCCACTGCTGTCAGCAAACAGCTGTGTAACCCACCGGTGAAGGGGGAGGTCTCATTTCTCCCCTCTCAGGAGCAGTACATGGAGGATAACAGCCTTCTACTGCTAGCAGCTACTCTGCTGGCTGAAGTGACAGGTCTGTGCCGTTGGTCTAAAGGTCCAACCCTGTTACTGACCAATGTAGAGGGTCAGCAGGGGACTCATGAGGGGATTTATTTAAAAAAAAAAAAAATCAGGAAGTTCCATCCCCAAAGCTCAGTTAAGACTATTAGCTGCAGTCAAGTACTTAGGAAATGCCCAATTTAAGGGTGGCTGTGCCATAGGGCACACACACACATTTAGATCCTGCAGGCTCCTGAGAGCTGGACTAGGACCCTCCTGTACCTGCGCTTTAGGACAAGGCCCTTCTCACTGAGCTGGTGCCCAGTCGGGAGATAACGGGGGAGAGGCCGGGGGAGATAACGAAGCAGAGTCATTTCAGCGAAGAGACACCAACAGAGCCCAAGAACATCCCTCCTGCCCTCAGCTCTACACTGATGCCTCTGCCTGGAGCAGGAGAATCAGATCTCTGCCCTCCCAACCACGCTTGGCAACAGTGCCATCCCAAGTGCAGGACAGACTCCGGGGCTTGGCCTCTGTCCCAGTCCTCCCCGACCTCCCCAATCCCTGGAGCTAGCACCCCACTTGCCACAATCCAGAGTGCTGCTCTGGAGGCACCAGCTCAGCTGCCTTTCCCCCATTGAGATGGGCTGGGGAAGAGCCCCAAGTGGAGAGACCACGGCTCACGTGGGGAGCTGCCCCATCTGATGCTGGCAGCTGCACCTGCTTTAGTGAGCTCTGACAGCAGCCCTAGCGTCCTGCTGGTACCGCAGCCAGGAGGCTGGAAGAGACACCCAGCCACAGAGCTAACCAGTGGGGCAGGATCCCCTGGCCGCAGGCTGGCAATGCCGTGAGAAACAGCAAACAGGCCCAGAGAACAGGGTTTAATTTCAGCAAACCAGGAGAGCCGCTTCCCCTAGTGAGACCAGGGAAGGGACATGAGAAAGCCCCAGGGACAGGGACACCTGCTCCTGCTTTCCCAGCGAACACCCGTTCAGTCTACGCCCAGTGCAGGAAGCAATGCCGGACCGAGCTCCAAGGAGCCCCAGCTATCGGCCAGGCCGCGGACTGCACAGGGGTTGGCCCAGCGCACGAAGCCCAGGTGAAAGCAACAGTCAAAGCAGCCTGTTACACCTCCTGGCCCTGCTCTGCAGGGACATGGACACGCACACAGTGTTCAGAGTAGAATTGACAGCTGTGATGTCAACAAGCCACATGACCAGGGCTAACCAATTGTCTGGTGTACAGCAGGCCTGGGAAGGGCGGCAGCACCACAAAACTGAGGCTGGCAGGGCCAGTTCCCGGGAGGCTGCGGACTGGAAGTGGCTCCATTGCCAACAGGAAGTGACCTCATGATCCAGAGCATCTCCCTCCGCCTCTGGCTGAGGATCGGGGGGCTCAGCATAGGGTCAGTTGTCCAGAGTCACTCAGTGAGTCAGGGCCAGGGCTGGCACGTGGGCTGGGCAGCCACCCGAGCTGGGCACACGGTGCCAGGCACCGGCCGTGCCCAGCCCTCGGGGGCAGAGTCCTCACTTGCGGCGCCGTTTCGTCTTCTCTTTGCCTTTCTGAGCCCTCGCGTCCTTCTTCATGCGGCTGTCCACCACCTTGAAGTGACCCTTGACCCCCGCCGGGCGCCGCACGCGCCGGCCAACGCCCTTCTTAGCTACCAGGTAGGTGACCTGCCGCTTCTCCTTCCCCAGGCCGGCCTTCTTGTAGATGCTGCCAGAGAGGGGAGACAGCTTGGAGCTGAGACCTGCCCCGCCCCCTCCACGATCACCCCCCATCCGCTTGCCTGCTGGGTGGGAACAAGCCCAAGGAGGGGTCAATGCGACAGCTGTTGGGAGCAACTCCCAGCCCTGGATTCCACTCGCTTCCTGGGGAACGAACCGCACTGGGCTGAGCCGCGTCTCCACAGCCCTAGGAGCTGCCACCTCCGGGGCCACAGCAAAACCCCCTTCCTGTCTGACCCCCACCACCTCCCCGCCTTTGTTCTCAGCTGCCTCTTCAGCCCCTGTCCAGCCAGCCCCCCATCCTCCCAGGCCACTGGCTGCACGACCCTCTTCTCAGACCCCCCCGCTCAACACCACTGCCCAGCATCGGTGCCCCAAGCAGCAGGGGGAAGCGGAAATGAACCCTCAGGAACCTCATGATGCGGCCCTGGAAGCCTGCCTGGCCTCATGGCCGTGAGCCGGCCTGGCACGGCTTCTATTCTGAGAGATCCCAGGACAATCCGACCATCCCCTGCCCACGCCATAGATCCCGACATCACAACTCACCTGCGCAGCTGGGCCACCTTCTCACGCTCCGAAATATCCACGGTGCTCACCACAGCCTCCGCCTTCTTCTTCATCTGCTCCATCTTCTTCAGCATCTGGGGGAGACGGGAGAGGTCAGGAGGTGGCAGAGGGGCCCGGGCACACAGGGAAGGACAACCCTGCCCAGGGACGCCGGCCACGCGGCTCACTTACCCGCCGCTTCTTCCGGGCCTTGGCCTCTGCCACCTTCTTGATGGGGCGGGCGTTGATCTGGCGCCAGCGCTGCCGGTACTCCTCCACCGTCTGCCGGTCCACAGGCAGCTGCTTCCGGCGATGCTGCTGTTCTTCCTGCCAGAACCACTCGGGCAGCTCCCCCTCCTCCTCATTAAAGGCATACCTGGGGGAGGGGTGCCCGATAGGTGAGGGCAGGGCCCAGGACAGGCAGAGACAGCCCCTCCCCCCGCCTTGGGGCTAATGGATGGAAGACAGACCCCCTCCTTCCCCCCTCCCCCCGCGAGTGACAGCCAGCCAGACACCGCTCACACCCACAGGGCCAGGAGAGAAGGGGTCAAATGAGGGATCCTCCTTCTTGCACCACACCCTGTTCTCTCCCCAAGGCCCTCAAAATTGCAGCTGTCCCCACGCCCCCTGCACTGACTCTGCCCCCAGTACCCGGTGAAAGAGTCGTCACTCCCCCCGCGCTGTCTGCTGCCCCGGTACCTGTTGAAGGAGTTGTCAATCAGGTCCCGCCTGGCTTTCCTGGAGGTGGCAATGACAGACCCGAGGGCGAGTCCCTCCGCGTCCAGGACACGGGCTCTCTTCACTGCGGGGGGAGACAAGTTAGGGCTCAGGCTGCTACAAACCCTCCCACCCGCCCCTCAAACCGTTTACTCCGGGGAACATTCTGCGCCAAAGATGAACAATTCTGCACGTTTTATTTGTCACACAAGTGTGGAGGCTCCAGCCTGGCGCTGGGGAGCACAGGCCAGTGGGTGCAGAGGTGGGAGGTCAGTGTGCAGCTCCCGCCAGGGACAGACTCAGCACAAGGACCAATCCTGCCCCAGAAACACCCCAGGGCCCTGCCTCTCCACCGGGTGTGGGCAGGCAGGCTTAGCCCAGCAGGATCCACGTGTGGAGGATCCAGGTGTGGGGCAGTCTAGGTGCACACGGCTGAGTGGGGGATCCAGGGGCAGGGAATCTGTATGCACGTGGATTGTCGGGGGATTCTGGATGCAATGGTAATGGGATTCTGCAGGGGTTCCAGGTGAAGGTAGCTGGGCCTCAGTGGGGTGGGGATCCAGGTGCAGGGGGAGTGTGTTCAGTGGGAAGGTCTGGGTATGGGGCGGGGGTCTAGATGCAAAGTAGCTGGGAGGATGGGGGAGCAGCTCCCTGTACAGGGATCCGTTTTCCTGAGCTGAGGAGCAACAGGTGCAGGAAACACGGGGGAGGGGTGGGTCTGCAGAGCTTCTTACAGCCGGGGGAAAAATCTGGGGGTCACTCTGACAGCCCCAGATGCCATGCAGGGAAAGAGAAAGTCCCGCCTTCCCCAGCCCAGCCAAGTCTAGCAGTTGAGCCTGGCGCAGGGTAGGAGCAACCAGCCGGGTTTTCTCCAGTCCCGCCCTGGGCCCCTGAAACACACTGCAGGAGAGGGTTCAATGACTGCTCTTGTGGCTTCCCTTTGCTTCCCTGCCGAAAGTCGTTTTTCTGCAGGGAAGCAAAGAAATAAGTGGGGCACATAAATGCTGCACATGCGCAGAATTCCCCGAGTAGTAGAATCCATGGCCTTCTGCCCTTCCCCCACCAGCTGGGCCTGGACCCGCTGCTTAGCCTTGAGCTCCATTCTGGTGTCTAGAGGTGCAGACACCCCAACAGGGCTGCCCCTGCACACAGCCCCCACTCAACTCACCTGGGTTCTCAACGGGCACCACCTCGAAGCCATCTGGCTCAGCCAGCGCCCGCTTCCTCCCCTTCTGCAACGTCTCCCTGGGCGGGAGGAGAAGAGCTGTCACTGCCGCTCATGCAGTGCCCCCCACGGCAACAGTGCTGGGTGGGGGGCTCATCCCTCCCCCTGCACAGAGCTTGGGGGCCTGAGCCCCCTGCTACACCCATCCCTCCCCCCACACTGGGCAGGCCAGCGATCCATTCGCTCCTCACCTCTCCTCGTCGCTGCTGCTGTCAGAGTCGTCCTCGCCGCTGCTCCTCCCACCCTGGGCTTCGCTGGGAACAGCCCCCACGGTTGCCCGGGGCCCAACCTCAGCTGCAGCTCTATCCTGGGATGGGGGCAGCTTCTTCTGCCCCTTCCCCTTCACGTTCCCTGGGTGCGACAAGCAAGGCCAGTGGGTGCGGTACACTGGGGGCCCCCAAAGGAGCTCACAGCCAGGAGGGGCATCGCAGCTGGTCAGGCTGATGAGGGGGAATCCTGCTTCCCTGGGACCCCCGCCACCCGGGCTGGCTGGACATCCTGGGGCCAGCCTGCTACCTTTAGGGGAGCCCTGCGCCCCGCCTGGCCAGGCCCCTTTCCCTCGGGAGGCTGAGCCAGCGTCGAGCTCCTCCCACTAGCTGTTCCCCCCATTCAGTCCGTCCCGAGAGCAGGCCGGGGACCCAGGGCTCCAACTGCTTCTGCGGCCTTGTGGCCAGTTCCTCGCCTGGACAATGGGGGCCCAGCTCCCTTCTGGGCTCAGCTGCAAGAGCACTACCCCTAGGAACACCCACGGCCCTCTTCTCACCTGGCGGTGGCTCCTTCCTCTCAGACAGTGCCTGTGCCTGGCTGATCTCCAGGGCCTCGTCTGCATCGTCCTCAATGCCAGCAAAGACCTCCTAGGGACAGGGAGCGCTCGGTCACAGACGGCTGAGCTGGGGGGTGGGGAGGAACAGCTGGGGACAAGTGACTGGCTTGCGGGGGGCAGTGAGAGACATGTTAGGAGCTGGGAGTTGGCGGCAGGGTGGGTAGCAGGGAGCTGTCAAGAGGATGGGGGGCAATAGGAGACACATGAGGAGCTGGTGGGGAGACGTGGGGAGCTGGGAGCTGGTGGGGAGCTGGTGGAGGGGCAGCGGGAGACGTGGGGGGCTGGTGGAGGGAGCGAGTGGATGTTTGGGGCAAGGTCGCAGGCTGCTCTCATTGCGCTCCCTGCTCTTCCCCCGCCCTTGGGGTCCCTGCAGCCCAAGTGGGGAGACTCTGGCCCTCATAACTCCCCAGCCAGGCCTCCCTGAGGGAACTCAGGAGTCTCCTGCCAGCCGTTAGCACCAGGGCTCAGAGGGCGACAGGGCAGAGCAAGCTCGGACCTAGCTCCAGCCAGCAGAGTGCGGGTGGGCCCAGGTGAGGCTGAAGCCGCTGCAGCAGGGGAGATGCGTGGGGGGGGACCTGGGCCACCCCCCACCCCAGGGCCTGGGCCTTCCTGGCCAGCGGGGCACTCACCTTCCCGAACCACAGGCTGGTCTGCCTCTCCTCTAGCACCGACTTCTCCTCCAGGGGCACCAGCAGGGGATTTGCTTCCCCCTCTTCCTCCCCCTCCTCCTCCGCAGGCTGCTGGAAGGTCCCTCTGCAACACAGCCAGCTGGGCTCGCTCAGCACTGGGGCCAGGGATCTGGCAGGGCCTGCTTCGCACAAGGCTCCCCTGGGCGGGGCACTTAGATCTGCCCACCTGGCTAACGGGGCAGAGCCTCCCACCACAGCAGTGCTGCAAGGGTTAAGGGCCAGGCAGGCCAACTCCACCCTCCTGGTCATCACCCCAGCCAGTCACAGCACCCCCTATTGGGAGCCGGAGTAGAGGCGTTGCCCTTTGCCCAGCACCGCTCATGGCCACGGCCCTATCAAACTCACACCATTTTCGTGCATTTCAGTCGCAGCATTTTAAAAAGCCTGACTGTCGGGGTTTCAGATCCTTACATTTCAGGGGGTTGTAACACGGCATGAATATGCATTTAAAAATGACAAAACATCAATGTGTAAAGCCCATGCCGACCCCTCCTCCACCCCAATACCAGGCCACTCTCACTTCTGCGCTGCTGCTGGTGGCGATGCTGCCTTCAGAGCTGGGCTCCAGGCCAGCAGCCACTACCCTCCAGCCACCCAGCTCTGAAGGCAGGGCAGACGTAGGAGTGGCAATGCCACGACCCCATTTGCGACACGCTGCTTAGGGTAAAAGTTCACGAGACCAGATATTACAGGGGAGACCAGATCACACGGTCCGGGACATGCTTTTCACAGCCGTGAATCTGGTAGTGCCCTACTCACAGCCATGCTGACCCCCAAGCTGCTCCAACCAGGGGGAGTTTACTGCAGCTGCCAGGATCCCTCACCTGCCCTCCTCCTGCAGGTGAGGTAAGTGCCCCCGCCCCGCCCCGCCTCACTCCCCACAGCGGCTCTGACCTCTTTGGGCCCAGCCCCCGCTTGGCTTCCTGCAGCCGCTCCTCCACGTCGGCCAGCTCGTCCGAGCCCAGGTCGCTGGCCAGAGACATGTCGTCCGCGTCGCCCTGCTCAGAGAGCACCACGTCGTCATCCTCCTGAGGCGCCTCCAGGAAGACGTCAGCAGACGCCATGTCGCCCCTGGCCACCTCGTTCAGCAGCTGAAGACCAGGGAGTGAGTGTCAGGAGCCAAGCCCCACAGAAGCCCAATCATCCTGCCTCCTCTTCCTCCCTCGCCGGTTCCCACTTTGGCCAGCCACTCTCCCAGCCCAGCCGACACCCCTAGAGAGCCCCCACCCGCCACTCTCCTAGCCCTGCTCACTCCCCTGTAGCCTCCCCACTGTTCGAGCCCCACCAACCTCTCCCCCAACCCTGCCCATACTGCCACCAGCCCTCCGCTCTGCCCCGAGCAGGCATTGGCCGTTACACCAGTGGGGAGCCAGCTGCTGCCCTCGCAGCCTCACCCGGGTCTTGCCAATGGTTCTGAGGGAGAACATGCCAGTCTCGCCCTCGTCCGCGATGGAGACGCCGGGCAGGTCCATCTTCAGCTCGACGCGCTGGCGCTGCTTCCGCTGCTCCTTCAGAATCTTCTTCTTCTTCCTGGGGGGAACCCCGTCGGGGGAGGGGTGTCACGCCGCGGCCAGCGCCCCACGGCTGCTGGCACGGGGATGGGAGCCCGGCTGCCCCAGCCTGTCTCCCAGTGGGCCTGTCCGACTGCCCCCCAAATGGAGCCCCCCATGCCGGGGGGCTGGGCCCGTAGCTCTCTACCACCCCCCACCCCCCAGGGCACCCATCATGGCGCCTCCCTGACTGCTGGGGCAGAGCACTGGGCTGCCACCAGGCAAGGAGCTCCAGCTGCTGCCAGGGACATACGGAGCCAAGTCGGGAGGTGGGGAGGGGGTCAGGCTGGCAGGACGCCTGGGTTCTATTCTAGACCGTGGGAGCTTGGGGAAGTCACTCCACTCAGGGCCTCTGCTTCCCTCGCACGCCGGGGTCCCAGGGAAGGGAAGGGGTCCTGGGGCTAAGGTAACTGCTCCCAGAAACAAGTCTGAGGGGAGGGTGAGAGGGAGAGGAGCCATGAGGGCACTCAGAGGTATCGGGGGGGAGGGGGAGAAGAGGCACCCAGGGGTGCCCTTGTGGGGCATTTCTGCTGGCAGGACACCCCAGCCCAGCTGAGGATGGGCCCATCATGTGCCTACAAATAGCAGGCGCTCACGGCATTGAGCTTCCCCCCACCCCTGGGTGCTCAGATCCCCGCCAAGCTCCAGGAAGGGCAGCACTCACCTCTTCAGCTCAGCCACTTCCTCTGCCTTCAACTCCGCCAGCCTCAGCTCCAACTCCTCCTCCTCTGCAGCTCCATCCCCAGCTGCTCCCAGGGTCTCGCCGGCCTCCTCCACTCCGCCCTCCTCCTCCTCGCCGGAGCTCAAGCTGCCAGAAGAGAGAGTCACTCAGCCTGGCCCTGACCCACCAGACAACCCTGGGCCAGGCTCCCCAGCCACCAGCTGGGGGGGACTAGCTACAGCATCCCTGGTATCACAGTGCACCCTGGTGTCATAGCACTCCCCCGCCTCCCTGGTGTGCGTGGAGGGGGCAGCTGCAGATGTTGGAAGCCACGTTTCTCCTCCTACCTGATGTCCAGCTCCTTGGCCTGCTCCTTCAGCTTCCTGGCCATAAAGCGCCGGAGCTTCGTCCTCCAGTTCAGCAGCGCCCTGGGCGGAGAGGCAGCGAGTTAGAACCAGCTGCCCCAGGCAAGGCCAGACTCCCCACGCCCAGGCCGCGTGTCCCCCGGCTACCTGAGCTCCTTGCGACCCAGCACACGGATGTCCTGGCAGCACTGGTGCAGCTCCTCAGTGGTGGAGCTGTGTCGCTCCAGCTCGCTGTCCCCCAGCGTGATCTGCACAGGAGCCAAAGGGGAAAGGCTACAGGTGCCACGTTCCTGAGACCAGCAGCCCCCGCAACCCTTCCCCTGCCCCAAGCCCAGGGTCGTGGGTCCCACCTGCAAGCCCTTGTGTGCTGCTAAGTGCCCTGCAGGCATCCAGCAGAGGTTTGAATTGAGCCCAGCACACACGTCCATGGCCCACCCTGGGGCCCTCCCTGCTCCGCTCCCACAGGGCCGGCCAGGCCCAGGGCACTCACCTCGTTGGCCTTGGAGAGGAAATCCACAGGGTTGGGGGCCTTGAGGAAATCCATCAGCGTGAAGCGGTGATAGAGCGTCGTGTCACCTTCTGCATATCCCTCCGCCTGCCAGATGGGAGGACGGGGTCAGAGCCGTAGATTCATGGCAGGGACCATTAGATCAGCTAGTCTGACCTCCGGCCTAGCCCAGCCATTTCATGTGCCCCTCACACCCGTATGGAGCTGATGACACCGAGATGGGGACCCCTCACCTCCCTGGGCAGTTTGTTCCAATGGCCAATCGCCTGCTCAGGGAGCACTTCCTGCCTCATTTCTAACAGGAACGTGCCTAACTTCAGCTTCCAGCCAGGGGTTCCCGTTTTTCCTGTCACCCTTAATGAGCCCGTTAGTCACCAGTATTTTCTCCCTGTCAAGCTCAAATCTCTGTCATCAAGTCAACGCTCAGCCTGCTCTGTGACCAGTGAAACAGACTGAGCTCTGTGAGAGTCACTCTCCGGCTTCCTCGCCAGCCCCCAAATCGGTTTTGTGGCTCTTTTCTCCACCCTAAGTCATCAGCACCCTTTGCAAATGCAGCAGCCAGACCAGGGTGTGGTTCTTAGCGTCGGTCCCAGCAGTGCGGTGCAGACTCCCCTCTTCACACAGCCACGGGTCATGTCAGCACCACACTGGGAGCTCACGGGCATCTGCCTGTCCATTAGGACTCCTACATCCTGTCCAGAGTCCCCGCTTTCCAGGACGCAGGCTACCATTCCGCAGGTCTGGCCCTAGACACACGTCCTTCCTTTGGGCTGTATTCAAACACCCAGTGTTTGAATGGGTCTGATCGCTCCACAGCACTACCCTGTCCCAAGCGGTGCATCTCACTCCACAAATCACTGGCTCGGCTGCACACTTGCTATTTGCTTTCAGACTGATGAAATTGTTGAATGAGGTCAGGGCTAGTCCAGACCCTGCAGAACCCCACTGGACACTCGCCCATTTGATGAGGTCATACGGATACATCAGTCAGATCTGTCAGTTTGCCAGCTCTTAATCCACTTACCGCGTGCTTTGCGAGTACTGCACAGTGCTAAGGTCTTAGTTAGAATATCGTATGGTACTAAGACAAGTATCTTTCAAACAATGAAATCAGGTTTGCTTCACAAGACCCACCCCCCAACACATTAACTGCCATTAATTAACATCAGTAGGCTAGAGATTTTCTCAGACCGCTCTTTTAGGACTTTTTGGGTCCTCGTTATTTGCTAGTGATTTGCTGATTTAAAAATGTTTGTTCCTAGTGGATGATTTTTAACATCTACCTTGGTTACTAATGAACTAGAACAGGGGTTGGTAGACTACGGCCCAAGGGCCACATCTGGCCCAAGGGACCGTCCTGCCCAGCCCCTGAGCTCCCGACCAGGGAGGATCCCCTGGCCCCTCCCCTGCTGTCCTCTCTCCACTGGAGCCACGCCGCCACGGAGGCAGCACTCTGTGGGGAGTTTACCCTGATCTCTCTGGCTTCCCTTATCAATTTTCTACCCTCCAAAACTTCTAATTTATACCCATTGCTATACGTTTCCCCTGTTTTCCACGTGTTATATTTTGCTTTTTTTGTGTGTAACTGTCACTTTCTCTTCACCACTGAACCTGGATAGGATTTTAGGCAAAGTTCTTTCTTGACTATAGAATCATGGCTTTTTAGCCACATAATACAACCTCTTACTCCCAATTTTCATTCATTTTCCAGGCTACATTTTTCCTCCCAGGCAATTTCACTCACAGTTTTCCTTGGCTTTGGGCAATTAGTATGTTTGAAGTGCCATGCATATATATTACTAGCCAGATAGGATGAGTAAGCAGCAGGCTCCACTCAGCAAGGTCCAAGCACCACAGCCTGCCGCAGCCCCAGTCTAAGCTGTGGACCCCTCTCCCCATCCCTGGGGGCTGCTCTCCCTGCCCCAAAGGGCCTCCCCTCACAGCCAAGCCCCCGAGACTGCTCACTTGTACCTTTGGTTTCCTTTTGGTCACCAGCTCGCTCACAGATTTGGCCTGAATCTCAGCTTCCTTGAAGGCAAATTTGGGATCAAAGAATTTGCTGTCAATTTTATCTGGGGACAGATATCCTGGGAGAGGGAAAAGGAAAGGGTGAGAGGTGTCAGCCAATAACTCCCACCCCTTACCCACCCACCCAGCAACCCCCGGCCCCAGCTCACCCTGGCAGACGACGAAGATCTCGGCCGACTCGTTGCGGGAGGCCTGCGGCTTGGTGGCCTGCACCTTTCGAAAGAACTGCTGGAAGATCCACAGGAGGGGCTGGTAGTCGCGGGAGCGGAAGACTTTTGTGATGAACCAGCCGCCCTTGGAAAGGAATTCGCAGGCCAACTTCAGGGCCATGAGCGTCAGGTTGGCTAGAGTGGAGAACAGAGGTGGGTCAGCACCAAAACCGGTTGGTTTCGCACTTTCACTCCCACGGGCTCCAAGTGCAGCAGGCCGTGGCATGGCTAGGGAGCGGGATCCAGCTCGATTCTGGTTCCCACGGTACCGTCATTGTGATACCCAAGGGGAAGGATGGGGGAGGGGGTGGGGCCAGACTCAGCCCTGAGCCTGCTGAGGAGACAACCCCACAGACACTCGCCCAGCGCTGTGGGTCGTGCTCCTTTCCCTCCCCTGGGCTTCTGTCTCACACTTCCACGGGGCTCAGGCCGCCTGCCGCGCTCTGCCCTGGAGCGTATGACCGACAATGCCAGGCTACAGCCGAGGATCCCAACCCCCCGTAACTGGGCCGGCCCCAGCGGGCCCCTTGCCCTGCACTGGGGCACGACGGGACACAGGACAGCGCTGCAGCTCCAGGGCACGAAGAATGGAGCTGAACCCTCGGGGGAGGTACCTTGGGAGTAGGCATCATGCACCCAGCTGGCCCCCACATTGGGGGCCCCGTCGTTCAGCACCACGTCCACCTTCCATGTCTGCAGCTCCTTGCGCACGGCCTAGGGAGCGAGGGCAGGGGGTGAGCCTGGGACGCCCTCCCTGCCAGGACAGCCCCCCTCACAGTCCCTACAGCGGGGGGGGGGGGGGGCACATACTGAGCCTGCCGGCCCTCCCGCCACACCAGGCCTCTCCACCAACACCCCCACCTGCCTACAGAACCTGCGTCCCAGCATGGAGCGGCTGAGCCACCCCTAAGGGTCCTTCCCACTCCCCCAAGGGAGACCAGGGTGGGTGGCTTGGAGATCCCACCACAGAGTGGCCTCTAGGGGGTGGGTGGACATGATCTCCTCCCCCCGTCCCCCCTCCCCCCCCAAAACAGGGCCAGGGAGATGCTCTAAAGCAGCAGCTGTGGGGTGGGAATTACCTGGCGACACTTCTCCGTGGTGATGTCCTCCTGCAGTGTCACCACGTTGGGGATGGGCTTAATGGGGACCAAATCCACCCCTAGGCGAGAGAAACACTCAGCATCTGCTGGACCCCCTCCCCCAACGGAGGGGGCTGCCCCACTCTCAACAGCCCCCAACTCCCATGAGGGGTAGCGCCCGCCCCAGCCATCCTGCCCCCCTCACTCACCAATAATGAGGCTGGAAACCGGCATGAACTTGGAGGCCACCTGCAGCCTGTGGAGAGGAGAGAGGGTCAGAGACAGCGTAAGGCCTCAGCTCCCTGCCTTGCCCCCTATAATGACCCCCACAGCCCCCCACCCCACTATCACGAGAAAGGAGACGAGCCCCACAGGGCTATCTCTGACCGAGGTGAAATTGCGGGGCTCCGCGACCGTCCTCGGAGCCCGACACCCCGATGAGTCTCTACACAGCCCACGGATGCGGCTGTCTGGGGTCACCCCCGCAACGGGTTAGTCCAAGACTGAGCGGAGGGCATGGGGGGGGGAGGGTGGCTTGGAGCGCCCGGTAGCATTAGGAGCTTCTCTCCTGACGCACAGCAACCCCTGCCCAGTCGGCGCTGCCGCGGCTGGGGACAGGTGTGTTTCCCTGGAGGGCTCTGCCCTCTTCTTTCATGGGGAGACACCTGCAATGCCTCACCTGGCGGAGGCAGAGTGGGGAGCGCTCCCTGGGGCTCCCGTCCACACAGGGTCCCGTGGTTTCCCACAGGCGGGCAAAGCACCAGCAGCAGCTCCAGGCCTGGGCGCTGAGCTCTCGCCTGCTCTTGGGAGCCACCCGCTATGGGACAGTCACCCGGGGTTTGGGGCAGGACAGCTCTGGCGCCCCCTGGGGTCTGACAGGTGCAGCAAATTCCCCCCACTCCTACCTCCCCCTCAGCAGCAGCCTGCTATGGCCACAAGGCTGTTCGCCAGCTGGGGGGAGCAAAGGGGGTTGGGGTGTGGGACAGCGCCTGGCCCTACCCACGGAGCCGCCCCACAACTGCTCTTGCCCCAAGACTCAGTTTGTTGGCCACCGATGGAGCCCAGGAAGTAGGCAAGGCTGCGGTGCCACCCTGACCTCGCTGCACGTGGCTCTGGGCCTCCCCAAGGCCCGGCTGAGCCTGGGGTAAGCGAGCAGGCTGGAGCTCAACATTCCTGCCTCCTGTCAACCAGAGACCCCGGGTCCCCTGAATTCTGACGGGGCAGCCGTGGCCCCGATCACTCACCAGCCGCCAGGGGCTGCGCACAAGTCCAGGAGCGCGCGGGATTTCTGCAGGAACTGAAACTTCCGGTTGAGCTGAATCAGCTTGAAGGAGGATCGTGAGCGAAAGCCTAAAGGGAGGGAGAGTCAGAGCTTTCCGGGGGTCTGGACGAGTCCCAGCTCTGTACTCTGCAGCCACGAGGGGGAACGAGACCAGCTCAGTGCCCGTCACCAGCTCCCCAGCAGCCGCTGCAGGGCAGGCAGTGGGGAGACAGACCGAGCTACGGCAGGGAGCACACGTGGCAGAGTCATGGCCCAGCAGAGGGAGGATGTGGGTGCTGAGGGGCAGAATCACATCCCGGGAGAGACGCCCCCAGAACTCAGCAGCTGCCACCTCTCACCCCTGCTCACCCGTCTCCTTGGCCAGGTGGTAGAACTTGTCCCGGCGGCTCTTTCCCACTTTGCCCTTCTTGCCCATGCTGGGGAGTGAAGGAGCCCGTAGGCTCACTCAGGTCCAGAAGCTCTGCGCGGACGGGCGGGGGAGCCCCACAATCGGTCACAGGCAGCAGTTCACACGACTCCTGGGGAGAGAAGAGAAGCGGCAGCAGATTGAACCCAGAGTCCAAACTGCCTCTCAGTACCCCTGGGAGCATTTCACTCGCTCATCCCAACACTGCGCGGGGGCAAGGGAGACCCCGCTCCCATTCCATTCTCTGCAGCTGCCCTCAAGTCAGACTGCTACAGATCAAAGAGTGAGTAACACCACGACTCCATCCTAGGCACCATATCCCAGTGCTGCCACCACAGGTACCTCAGTACTAGACCCACTCCTGTCTACAGTAGAACAAGCCTCCCCACCCTCACACCCCAGAAAAAAACCCTACAGGATAGCAGAATGCTATCTATTAATTACATGGCTAGATATGCCTCCCCCACCCCCGCGACCCCAAGCTCCAAAGCAACCAGCACCCACAGTGCTTCCCGCTGAGCAACAGCTGTATAAGACTAGGTCCTGTCAGACCCCCAGCCACTGTGGAGACCAGAGCTGCACCTGCAGGCTCTAGCCCAGCACCCCAGAAACCGAGTCAAATGAGAGCAGGGTCCTCACACCGCAGGGGTGCCAGAGCTCAGCGCCCAGGGAGGCGAGCATGGGGCCAAACGCCAGCTGCCCACGGGGAGGGGCAGCGCCAGCCACCTGGCGAGGTCCCCAGGGACCCAGCTGTGCCGGAGGCTTCCAGCTGGGGGCAGCTTTGGAAGAAATAAATTCCTCAAATCCCGCCCCCCACTATTCACCGACCCCCCCGAGTCCCTGCATCCCCCACCCCTCGCTATTCCCCGACCCCCCC
>ML677408.1:3578268-3604331 GCA_007922305.1 Dermatemys mawii
CCCCCACAAAACCAGCTTGGCAGGAAACAGAATGAGCTGCACAGAGTTCACCACATCCTGGGGCCAGGCCTCCTCCAGCCAGATACCATCCATTCGGTCTCCTGCTCCAGAGCCAGCCAGCCAGCCCGCCCTGCCCATCCCCCCACCTCCCCGGCCCATCCACTCCCATCTCCTGCTCCAGATCCAGCCAGCCGTGTCCCTCCCCCACCCCCATGGCCTATCCGTTCCCATCTCCTGCTCCAGAGCCAGCCAGCCCACCCCACCCATCCCTGTCCCCAACTCCAGAACCAGCCAGTCCTGCCCATCCCCCACATGGCCCCTCGTTCCCCGTATCCCACTCCTGCCCATCCCCATGTACATGGCCAGTCTGAGCACAAAGAAAAAGACTCCCAAACCGCAGCGCGGCCCAGGTAAGTCCCAGCCCCAGAGCAGACAGCAGGGGCCATGCCCTGCCCTACCTGATCATGTGGTTGATGACGATGGGATCCGGATGTTGCAACAGGCCTGCCAGCTTCATGGGGATCTCGGAGAATCGCATGCGAATGCAGCTAAAGATCTGGGGGGAGGGGGGCAGTCAGCATTAGCAGCCCCCGTGAGGAGGCTCCTTCAGCCCGCGAGGGGAGCACAGGGGGATGGGACCCAGCTTCCAATATGGGCAGACACCAGATCCCCCTCTGATGGTATCGGGCGGGGGGGTGGGGTGTTTTAAACTCTTCAGTGACACGGGGAGTGGGGCACGTGGCAGAGCAACCGGCATGAGGGCAGCCAGACCCACAGCCCTCCTCCCCCAGAGCCCCGAGCAGCGCACAGGGAGGGAGTGGGGAGCCCGGCTCACCTGGCGGAAGTAGCGGTTGCAGTTGATGTATTCCTTCTCGTGACTGTCCTGCAGCTTGTTGTGTTTGATATAGAGCCACAGGGCCTGCATGATGCTGGCCCGGGTCTGGGTGTGGACACCCAGCAGACGAGCCAGGCGAGGGTCCAGTTTGTACTGCGGAGGCTGCCATGAGACACGGTGCCCGGTTAGAAGCCAACCCTGGGTTCCATTGAGGTACCCGAACAGTCCCTCCCAGCACCGCCTGCTGCACCAAGCCTGCCGAGAATGAAGCTGTCTGCAGCCCCCCCTCCTCCCTTGGGGCACAGTGTGTCTGGAAGGGTTTCGGGGGGGAGAGAAGGGGGTTGGCTTGTTATTGCCATTTGAAGTTCAGGCGATGGGCATAGCCCAGCTGGGAGTGGTCTGCACTTCTCCCAGAGCTGGTGCAGCCCAGCAGTGCTATCCCAGCATGCAATGTAGCTGGGCCGATAGGATCGGGATGGAGCACAGCCTGCTGGGACCTGTAGTCTTCCTGAGCCACCAGGATGCTCTGATCTAAACTGATCTTCTCCCTGCAAGGACAGAGCCTCTCATGGACCCACCTGGCCTTCCTCATCGTCTCTGGTGACCACTGGCCAAGGGCTCCACAGGCCACTGCCAGAGCAGCCCCTGGGTCCCTCTTGCATGGTGGCCGGCTAACCCCCTGGCAGAGGCCCAACCTCTCCAGTGCGCTTGCGGATTATCTGCCAGGAGGGCTGGAGGTGGGGGGAGGGGGAGAGAAGTCGCACCCAGGGGAGCCAGCCCCTCCTCTGGGGAAAGGGCAGGCCTCGCTCCTTCACTGTTCAGCGACAGGCTGGCGGTCAGTGCCGAAACGTGCCGCCTGCCTCCAGAATGAATCCCCCGAACCAGCCCTCCCTGGGAGGAGCTTTGTGCCTGCTCAAGACAAGTGAAGGTTTTGCCTTTGGGATGCCCCAGCATGCACTACATGGCAGGTATTTTTATACACCTTTGCTGCCCCCCTCCTTTCCCCCAGCTTCTTAAAGTCACTCGAGGGCTGCTCAGGAGATCTTCCCCGGGGGCAGCCCCTGCCAGTTGGCCATGCCATTCCCTGCTGCTAGAGGGGAGAGCAGACAGGCAGTGAAGGAGTCGGGGGGACGCCCGACTGCACTGCTGACCCCAAAGGGCCTCACCTGGTGATCCAGCATGAGCAGCAGGGTGCATTTCACATTGACATCGCCAGGGCGCTTGACCTGGAAGCCGTCGGTCTCCTGGGTCGTGGGCATCCTGTGCCACTAGGGAAAAAGCCAACAAGATTCAATATTTACTGCCAGGACCACAAGGGGGCGCTCTGCATACGTTATTTGCTAGTTACATCTATGTCAGGCATTTGGAGCCTCGGGTTGGCAACCCTACAGGGTTCTGTGAAAACCCAGCTCCTCTGAGTGGACTTCAAACATCCCAGGGCAGTTGAATTGGAGCCCCGTCCTTGGTTGAAAACCCATCCTGCACACTTGTGCAGCTCAATGCATCCCACTTCCCTGCCACCCTCTGCCCCAGAGAGTTCCCAGCTCCAGCGGGCCAGGGTGGGGATCAGAAACCCGAGATACCGCAGTTAGAGGCTCTCACAAACAGCTCGTTAGCACAGCTGCCGCTGGAAACACACATCCCCAGCGCTGGGGCTGTGCCACTATCACAACACAGCCCCTTGGGGGGACTGGAGAGTCGGAGTCAAGTTCTACAAGCAACGTCGAGCACAGTGCTGAATATTCCAGGACCAGCCAGGGAATCTGGGCCCAGAAACTGAACTCTCCTAACTAAAGCTAGACAGGCTCAGAAACACGAACCAGGTGTAACTGGAGTCTGCAGCCAGCCTGGAAGGAACCAGAGCTCGGAGGCTGGGCCCTGCCTCACCTCTCCGGAGCCCCCTGGTGTGTACAGTGGAGAACCCTCCATGAGTGAAGGTCCCTGGGGAGGATTAGCTAGGAATCACAGCGGCAGGGATGGGGGGTGCTGCGGTGGTTGAATACATTAGTCCCACTGAGACCCATTATTCCCAGGGCCCTGCCCACCCTCCAGAATTGCCTGACAGGCAGATTTTGGCAATCACTGGCCTGTTACAGCAGCTTCAGAAACTGTTCAGATCAACAATAACCGGGCTGGGGAACCTTTTCTCTATCGGGGCCACTGACCCAGAGAGGAAAAGAAAAAAAAAAATCAGCTGTGGGCCCCACACAGCCACGGCGGGGCACAGAGGCTTGGGGTTCTCCTAGGCTCTGGGGTAGGGCAAGAAATGAGGGGTTCAGGATGTGAGGGGGGACTCTGGGTTGGGGCAAGGGGTGCAGGAGGTCAGGGCTCTGGCTGGGGGTGCGGGCTCTGGGGTGGGGCCAGGAATGAGGAGTTTGGGGTGCAGGAGTGGGCTCCGGACTGGGGCCAAGGGTGTTGGAGTGCGGGCTCCAGGTATCTGGGTGTGGGAGGAGGCTCTGGGCTGGGGCCAGGGGTTGGGTTGCGGGACCTGTAGGAGGGAGTCAGTGTCCGGGAGGGGGTTCTGACCTGGGGCTCAGGGTGCGGGCTCCAGCGCTTAGCTCAGGTGGCTCCCGGTCGGAGGCGTAGAGGTGCTAAGACTGGTTCCACGCAGCTCCCAGAAGGAGCCACCATGTCCAGTCCCCAGGGGAGGGGTTGGGGGCTCTGTGCAGTGCCCATGTTCCACACAGCTCTCCCATTGGAGGTTCTCAGCCAATGGGAGCTGTGGAGCCGGCGCTGGGAGGGGGAGCAGGCGGAGTTTTCCTGAGCAATCCTGCGCCTAGGCGCCACATGCTGGTTGCTTCCAGTCGCTGTGCAGAACTGACTGGACTTTTAATGACCTAGCAACCCCGCCCTGCAATGGGGTGAGGCAGAACTCACAGCTCCAGCCCAGCATGGGAGGAGGGGGCCCCCAGGCTTGGGATTTCCAGCCTGCGGACGGGGACTTGCCGTGGGCTGGATGAACCGAAGCAGAGGGCCGGAGGTTCCCCATCCCAGAACTATAAGTTAAAAACTGCCAGGCTGGGTCCGAGCCGAGGTCCATTTAGCCCGGTGTCCATGCTCCACGCTGGAGGCAAGTGCAAGGAGCCTGCAGGAGGCAGCCCTGGGACAATCGGCTCTGGTGGGGGGTGGGGGTGGGTCTCTCTTCTGACCCTGTTCGAGGCTGGCTGATGCCTTGGCCCGTGACCGTTTCCACAGTGTTCACTGTCCAGCTCAGGATCCCCTCCTGCTCTGCCCCCCTCGGCCCAGTGACATCTCTGGCAACACATTTCACAGGCTAGTCGCACATCACGTTACCAGGGGTTTCCTTCTTCCCCTAGCACTGACCAGGTGAAAAGCAGATTTATGAGGATTTCGTTTGGGGGCTGGGACAGGCATTTCACGACCACATGAAAGTTGGGATTCTCACCCCACTGCAGCGTGGGAATCCTTCCCTCATGTGGGGGGGACACAAAGCGTTGGGGCGTTCTCGGAAGCTGCTGCCCAGCCCCTTACACCACCCCACAGAGCCCTAGGAAGCTTGACGGAGGACCCCTGGAGACACAGCTCTCCTGCTCCATCCCAAGAGCAGAGATGCTGTCAAGGGGTCAGAGTGACCCCATGACTCCCATCTTCCCCACAGAGCTCCACTCAATGGATTCCAAGGCAGGTAATTATCAGGAGCAGACTATGGGCACGAGGCTGCAAATGTCATTCTACACATGGGGTGTGGGGAGGTGACCCACACAAGCTAGTGCCAGCAAAGCCACCGAGTGGCTGCTGGAGGCACACCCCGTCTACGGGGCAGTATTGCATGAGCCCCCTCCCTTGTCCCCGTTCTTTCTGCAATCTAGACGTGACAAGCAGAAGCACGGCTGGGGGCAGGAGTCGTCATCCCGGCAGGCCCTCCCTGCATAGCACTGCCCTGCCCACGGACCCCCAGGGCCATTCCACAGTGCTGGGACACAGCCCAGCGCTGGCCTCAGGACCCTCCGACCGGACCTGCTGGGTCTGTGGCTCGGACTGGGGCTGCCAGGCCTACGCCGCCTCCTTCACCCAGCGTCCCCCACGCCTCGGGCTCCTCTCCCACCTCCTGCTCCCTGCAGCTCAGGCTGCCAAGTCTCCCCGCCTCTTGGTCTGACGCCCACCCTCCCCTGCCCCACCTGAACCTCATCCCGGCCTCCGGTGACAACTGCCCCCAGTCCACTCCACGGCTGCATCTCTAGCCTGCTCCTCTCACAAACCGCCCCACGCCCAGTTCTCTTCTCCCCCAGCCGACCTGCACTGGTTAACGGAGAGGGCTGCTGGGGCGGGGCAGCAAAGCTGTCAGCAGTTGCTGCTGGGAGTCTTCCAGGTGGGGGTGGGGAGGAGACACAGGCCAGGCCGTTGCCACTACATTCTGGGCCATGGGCCAACACCGCCACAAACAAAACAAAGCCACAAACTGGAGGCCAGAGCAAGCACCAGCCACTCCCTCCAGGGTGGGCCCGGTGCAGCTGCTGTGATGCCAGCCCCAGCATTACTGAGGATCTCTGCTCCAGGCACTAGCCCTGGGGGCACCAAGAGCTCGGGGGGAACTAGCCAGCTAATGGTCTCCCTTGGTCCACTTGGGTCTTGGCCAAAAGGATCCTTCCACCCCCAAGCGTGCAACAGAGCCAGCCCTAGGCCTCCAAGGAACCCCGGAGCTCGCAGGCGAGAGCACCGCTGCAGGGCACTGCTAGGAGACGGCTGCTCCTCCCCCGAGCCGTGCAGCAGCTGCTAGGCGCCCGTACCTCCACCAGATGGTTGTCTGGTCCGTAGAGCTCCTTGTCCAGTTCAATGACCAGGCTCTTGAAGAAGGAGGAGAACTTCCTCTTCTGCTTGCTTGGCTGAAAGAGAGAAACAGGTGCAGTGTTTGGTCCGAACTTTCCCAGCCGCAGGGCCGGGGGCAGGAGTGCAGCAGGCCATTACCAGAGTCCCAGGATCCAGTCAGAGGTGTGGCTGGCTCCCTGGAGAAGGTTGTGGGCACATCACAGCTGCCACTGGTGCTGTGGGGCCCGGGGAGCACAAAGCTGGGCCAGGCCCTGATGAGGCTCTGGGGACGTATGGGGCCCAGGGGAATGGGGCTGGGAGTTTGCAATGTAGGGCTATGGAAGGGGTGTGATGGAGAGACCCTACACAGCTAGAAGTGAAGGGCCACTCTGGGAGAGGGCTTGGGACCCTGTTGGTACATTGGAGGGAGGGAAGGGGGTGCTGTGGGGCTCTGCACAGAGTACTGGTGCCGTGTGGATATTCACACAGCCCCCTCACTTAGGGCAGAGAGCACTGTGGAAAGCCAGGTCAGACAGGCCAAGCAAGGAACCCGGACAGGGCCAGAGCTGCTATGGTGGCTATCAACGGGAAGATCTGGCTGGGGGTGGGATAGAGGGGGGCTGAACAGCTGCGTGCAGCTCCCCCAGCAAGCGCCCGGCGGGTACCAAGGGACAGTTCTCAGCTCCACTGGGCAGCACCAGGCAGCGTGAGGGTCACAAGGCCGGCAGGCAGTTTACACGAGCATGCCCGTGTCCTTACGTCCTCCAGGAGCTTGCCTTCCACGCGCAGCTCCCACGAGGCCACGCGCTCGCTGCCGTCCCCCTCCTCCTTGCCTGGGGTGAAGGTGTTGGAGATGTAAATCCGCAGCTTCCGCTTTTGCTGCCGCGCGGAGAGAAACAGAGGAACGCTGAGGATTCAGGGAGCACTTAGCAGCCCCCACAGCAGAGCCTCTCCCTACCAGGGCCCCGCTGCCGGGAAAGGAACCGTGGCTGGAGGGGGAGCACCATCTCCCCATGATCAGGGAGGGGCAGGAGAGAAGTGTGCACATAGGAACGGACAAGGCCACACCTTGGCTGCAATCTGCCCGTGCTGCTCCAGAGCCACACAAAGGGCTATGAAGCCGCTGCCGGGCTGCACGCTCCTCTTGGTCCCAGCTGGCTGGAGAGCTGCCTCCTCCATGCCTATCTCGGGGCCCGGGAGTGAGGTGGGCCCCACTCAGATGGGGCAGCTCCACCCCCTATTTTTGCCCTTCCCGCAGAGCAGCCGCCTGCTCCGTTGTTCCAGGGACCAGATCACAAGCAGGGGCTGCCCAAGCAGGATCTGCCACGCACCGTGAGGGGTTTCTTGATGGCCTCCTGGATTTCCATCCTCTTCCTGGCAATGGTCTGATCCAGCTTGCGCTCAAAGGCAAGAAGGTCCATGTAGGCCTGAGACTCTGGGACCAGCTCCCGGATCTACCGA
Organism: Dermatemys mawii; assembly: GCA_007922305.1. Classification (NCBI taxonomy): domain Eukaryota; kingdom Metazoa; phylum Chordata; order Testudines; family Dermatemydidae; genus Dermatemys; species Dermatemys mawii. Next base: position 3,585,332 of record ML677408.1, read on the forward strand.
ACAGAGAGCCCATCACAGAACTGGCCTGGGCCCGCACCACACGCCTGCCCCTTCCCTGCAGGTACAACCGGCCCATCTCCGCCCTCACCGGGCCATGCACACGTTGCGGCTCACTCCCCACATACCCCACAGCAGCAGCTCCCAAGTCACGGTGCCGAGCCGCCAAGCCCAGGAGTCACCAGCACCACATGGCAAGGGGGGAGCCCAGCTCAGCCTTGATGCCATTTGGAAAAGTTGTCCAGTGTCCCAGACAACCCCCGGGACACCCTGAAATCCCCACCCCAGCTGAATGGGCCTGACCACCCTCACCTGAACACCCCAGTTCACACACCCACCCCCGTCCCCAATGCCTGGGCTGTCTGCCCCGGCTCTTTAACACTCCACAACTGTGCTGCTCCCCCACAGGCGGGCACAAAGACAAACCTTCCCCACAGCCCATCTTTGAGGGCTTAGTTACATTCTGAAGTAGCATTGCCGCGAGCACGCCCAGCGTGGGCCTGCAACGTACCCACCAAGCACTCCAAGCAGGGTGCTCACCAACCAGGGCTGGCAGCACATTCCTGCCCGCAGAGCACTGTCACCTGCTTCCCCACTCTGCAACCAGCCCACCAGGTGACCTCGCACCCTCGAGGGCCAGGGAGACCAAACAGCCCAGTGGAAAGGCCAGAGGCTCAGAATGGGAACAACTGCTCAGGAGCTCCAGCAGGGTTCTTGAAACCAAGGCCCTGTTGTTCTCCCCCAGCCCCACCCTGGGTAGCCCCTAACCCCTGGGCATCATCTTCCCTGCTGCCTATAGAGGGCACTTCGCCCCCCATCCCCACCCCATTGAGGGTGCCTCAAGATCCCAGGCACCTTCGTACCCTTCAAGGGCAGGAAGGTGACAAAGAGAAACCATCTTCCTCCTCCAATGCCCATTCCGCTGGCATGAGTACACCACTCTCTGGGGCTGGGGCCCAGCACCCTCACTCAGCAGGGAAGCGGCACTTACCCTCTGTGGTAGGACCTTGTCTGCCATCTTCCTTCTTTTCAGCCTGCAAGCAGCACACAGAATGGCAGCATTATGGGAGCAGCTTCTAATACGCACATCAGACCCGAGACCCATGCGCTGGGGCTTTGCAGACAGAGGGCCTCCCTCTCCCCCACAGCACATGCTGACCACCCTACCCTCAGCACCGCCTCCTTTGTGCACAACTTGTTATTGGCTACAGTGGCCTGCAGATCCAGTAACTCCAGAGGGTCACAGCAACTCTCAAATCATGGAGAGCCACCCACCTCCCCACCCCTAAATCCCCTGGAAACTCCTCTCCTGGCTGAGGGCATGAGAATCGAACCGATCCGGCATTTCAAGGCCACACCGTCTCACTTGTCTCAGGAGTGCACAAGACATCACAGACTGGTTAGTCAAGGGGTGGAGTCGAGACAGCTCATAACTGATAGGGGTTGTCATCTGAATTACCCCAAGCTTGGGTCTAGCTACTTCTATACACCCAGCCGCGCTCTGGCTAACAGCAAGGGGCAGTATGGGGAGAGTGGGGAGTATCCCAGCACCTCCCAACACCCTCCACGAGCTGGAGCAATCAGCAGAGCAGTTATTGTGGACACTTGAATTGTCTTCATTAGGTTTCAAAGTTCGTATTGTGCTGCCCTGAGGCACCTCGGCCCCTATGCAGATGTCCTCTCTACTGCCTGTCAACTGGTTGCTGAGGGGCGAGTTCAGCACAGGAAGCCAGGAGGCCCAGTGTTTGGAGCTGTAGGCCCTCTGGGAAGGAGGCAGAGCGAGGGAGAGGGCCACACACAATATGGGCCTCTTACCCTACATCAGGCTGCTGGGGAGCCCTGGCCCATCAGATCTGCAGCTAATAAGGGAGCAGAGCCCATGTGGTGTAAGCCATGGGCCACAAAGCGCAGAGCCATGCTGGCTAGTGCAAAGCATCCTTCAGAGGCCAAGCTCACGCCACGGGAAGGGGTCCCTCGTTCCATCTTTCCACCCCCAGCCCAGGCATGTCTCATGCCCTGGAGATCACAGGAGGCAAACGAAGGACCCACAGGGGTTTCCCTGCCAGAAACAGAGGCGCTGCCCGTAATCGGCTGCTTTCATGCCCCTCAGTCAGCCAGCTGCATTTCCCCATTTTTCTAACTCCACCTCTGCTCAGGATCATCCCCCAGATCCAGCAATTCCCCTGAGCAAGTCTCTGCCCCAGATGCCTGCAGCCAGCTTGGTGACAGCATGGAAAGCAGCATTGATTCCCAGAGCACAGGAGCTCTGGCCTCACACAGTTACAGCTGGGCTCTGCTGAAGGGAATGACCCAGCGATCTGCAAAGCTGGGGTAATGCACCTTCATTCAGGTTTTGAAATAACTGGGACCCTGGGCGCAGCCCCCATTAGACCCAGGAGAACCTGCCCTTGGGCCCCTGAGAAACAATCAACAACCCTGCATGAAAACAGAAACAGAGCAAAGCGCTTAAGAGCTGTAAACAACTCAGGATGTGCTGGCACGGCCGCTCAGCTCAAAAGGAGGAAGAGGCCAAGTGAAGGCTGCGTGCTAGAAAGCTGGCTGCCGCAAGGCCGTGACTTCAGCTCCTGTCAGCCTCCAGCCCCGCAGCAATCCTCCGAGGGCTTCCCTCTCGTCAGCCCCAGCATGGCGGGGGTGTGCATGAAGCACACCATCCAGCCCCTCTCAGGAGAGGTCCATGGCTCCCACTGGGTCTGCGCCTACCAGAGCAGAGTGACAGCAGGAGCCCCACTGCACCAACACTGCTCGTTGTGCGTCTTTGGTTTTGCGGGGGAAGGGGAAGGGAAACGAGACACAGGACAATTCTCAGAGCCCCATCAGAACCCTGTGCTGCTCGGGAGGTGATTAGCAAGCGACAGACCCCGGGTCCCCACAGCTCCCCTGCAAGAGCACTTTGCAGGTGGGGAAATGGAGGCAGAGGTAGATCAGTGACAGGCTCCCAGCCCAGAGCCAGCACACTGGCCCCCACAGTGACAGAGACTTGGCCTCGCCTCATCCCGAGGTCAGGCAGGTCCTCGCCGCCACAGATACTCTTACCCTCGCCTTTGGTTTGCCAGGGGCGGCTGCGACTGTGGAGCAAGCAGGCGCTTTCTGAAGGGATCCATAATCGACTGTGGCATTCCCGGTCGCATCGGAGAGGCTGCTCCATAGGGGGGTCCTGAAGGGGATCCCACCTGCAATCCCGCCATGGGCATCCGGCTCCCCGGCAGCATCCCAGGACGCTAGCAGGAGAGAATGAGACACGGTTACCTTGGACCAGCCTTAGACCCACACAGCCCAGGAGTCTGTGCGCCCAGCTGCTGGAGGCACAGAGTGGGACACGGAGTAAGGGGGTGCCATTGGAACATGCAGGCACGGGGAGCCCACAACACCCCACCCCGCGCTCTCACAGGGCAGGGTAACGGTGCAGAGAGGGGGTGGGCTACATACATACAAGCTACATTCCAGTTTGCTACACCGGTTGCTAATCAGCACATAAGGCTACATTGGAGACACTTACACTGCAAACGTGTGTGTTTTACCCTAGGCTGAGAGCAGAGTGCTGTCACCCACCAATCGGTGGGGCAGAGGTTTGGAGAGCACAGGGCACAATCACTCCCGGAGCTGCAGTGTGGTGGGCATGGCTCGGAGGCCCAGAGAGCCATCACTGAGGTGCAGCAGGGGGGCCCAGAGAGAGGTCACTTGCGGAGATGGGGGAGCACAGCGGCATCACCTGCTGAGCTGCAGCGTGGAGGGAGGGGCCACGCTGGCTGAGCTGCGGGGGAGGGGGCAACGCGGGTCACAAAGTGCCATCATGGGTTGAGCTGCAGTTTTTACTACTCTAGAAAATACAAGCAGGAAAGTGGAACAGAAAATGCAGAAGTGAAGCTGCAGGGAGCCCGCCCCACCACCCGCCCAGCTAACGGACTTGTCAGTTCATGGGAAACCCACCCTGGGGGGTCTAGGAAGTTCCACTACAAGCCTGGCCGCTTTCGCTTCCCTCAGCACAGAACCAGGGCTCCCTGCTCATGCCTCTGGGACCCTAGCAGGAACCATGCCACCACGGGAGTTAGGGCGCCAAGGGGATGCACCCAGAGACCCATATCGCTCTAGGCAGCTACTGGCAGGAGGTTCTGGCTCCGGACTGGCCTGGTGCCTGCCCGAGTGCTGCAATGCCCAGGATCAAAGCAGCTGTACAGGGCACACAATGGCATCTTAAAGCAGGGCAATGGCCTTCAAAGAGCTCTGTTGATTAGTGTCACGGCTCAGGGCGAGTCCTCGCTCCGGACAGCCCCAGTTCTGGCCCCAGAACCATCATGAGGGGGCAGTGCCAGAGAGAATCCAGTGCCCCACTGGCTCACTGCTTACATGACAACACCTCAGGAGCTACGAGCTTGATCCTGTGAGCTCTGGCCTCACCTAGCAATCCCCCCGGGGATCCAGCAGACCATTCCTTGGGGGCTGCCAGCCCACAACTTCACACCTCAACCCTCTTCTCCAGGATCCACCTCCACACAGAGCCGGGCCCAGACAGGCATGATCCAGGGCACCCAGAGCAAAGCCCGCAGTCTCTGCAGCTGCACTGAACACAAGACTGCAATTGGGCCCGTGTTACCTACATGAAGGGCAGCCCTTAGGTGCTTGAACAAACTGCCAGTGGGGCCGCTGGCTGGCCAACCGCCTCATGGCTCCCTCATCTGCTTGGTCTGCTTTCCGAGATCTCAGGAATAGGCTCCCTATTGCCAAGGGGGTTGTGTGGTTGGGAAAGTCACCAAACCAGCAAGACAACATTTCACTGCTGCCAGCAGCTCCAGAACATGCCGAGACAGCACCGCCTGTTCCCCGGCTGCTTCCGCTGGGCCCTGCCTGTGAGGGATGGCATTGGAGAGCATGGAACGAGGCCTCTGCAGAAAGACAGACTGAGCCGTTGTGCGGGGAGCGCTACTTCCGAGGGAGAGGGGAACCAACTTGACACAAGAGCCACGTAATGGACAATCAGCAGTGCTGCCCAGGGCTCAACAGGAGCAGCTGCCGGCCCCGGTGCATAAGGCCACCGAGCACAAAACCTCTTGGATAGGGATTTCTGCTCCAAATGCAACGGGATTCGTTTGGCAGGGCTGGAGAGCGAAAAGCCTGCAGATCTCTGTTCCAGACCACGGGGCGCCCATCACAGCCAGGGTTTTGCACAGCTCTACGTGACGTTTTAGGTGAACTTAATGAGCCTGTTTGCATACAGTCATAACTTCAGCTTGAAGTCGGGTGATGTAGCGAGCATTTGAGAGCCCTAGTTAATAAAGCCCTCTCCAGAACAAGCCTCTTACACACCCTGTCCGAGGGGTGAGATGCTGCTTCTAGCAGTAACAGGAGCAGTTCGGTCTCCATGGTTCTCACAGCTGTCGACTTGGCTGAGTTCACCAATTAGCACAAAGCCTGCTTTTGGATGGTAGAAACTGGAACGGAGTCCCACCAAACATCTCCTAGAGATGTCAAAGAGCCGTTAAACAGGCACGGTTTTTACTCCCTGCTCGGCTGGGGTGGATGTAAACTGGTGAGTACAAGTGAACGGTTTGGACAGCTGCTGGATATGCTCGGACACCCCCAGTTTCCCAACAAGTGCCAACTTCACAGGAGGTTCTATCAAAATATTTCAAAACTCCACATTTAAACATGCCGGGCACCCACAGTTAGTAATTGCCAAGAGTGAGGGTGCCCAGGCAATCTTAATTCAACCACATGTAACTACAGACTTGTCACAATGCACAATCACATTTTTTCTCCTACAAAGGCTGTCAGACTATTGGAACCCAGGATCTTCAGATCCATAGTACAGACCTCCTCCACTTGAGCTAAAGCAGCACCTAATAGCAGAAGTAGGCTATTCCCAACGTGCTATTACTGTTTCACAAATAGTTGTATAACACGGGTGGGCAAACTATGGCCCGCGGGCCACATCCAGCCCGTGGACCCATCCTGCCCGGCCCTGGAGCGCCCGGCTGGGAAGGCTGCCCCGGCCCCTCCCCTGCAGCCACGCCATTGTGCAAGCAAGCGCTCTGGGGAGGCAGCGCTGAGCACTCCTGCGGGGCAGTTTGGCAGCGCGTCTATCTCTGTCCAGGCTGCTGCTTTAAGCGGCATGGTAAGGGGGCAGGGAGGTTGGATAAGGGGCAGGTAGTCCCAGGGGGCAGTCAGGGGACAGGGATGTGGATAGGGGTTGAGGCAGTCAGGGGACAGGGAGCAGAGGGGCTTAGATAGGGGGTGGAGTTCCGGGGGTGGTGATTTGGGTCCTTGCCCTCTGAGGGGGGCAGTCAGTGGGCAAGGAGAAGGGTGGGAGGTTGGGGATTCTGAGGGGGTCAGTCAGGAGGCGGAAAGTGGGAGAGGTCTGATATGGGGCAGGCTGTTTGGGGAGGCACAGCTTTCCCTACCCAGCCCCCCATACAATTTTGCAACCCAATGTAGCCCTCAGGCCAAAAACTTTGCCCACCACTGTTGTATAATCTACCGGCAAATTGTCACGTTGCCCTCTTGACGCTGGTCCACAGAAAATATCAGAATTTGTAGGTTATATTAATGGCTCTAGAGTAGAGTGTGACACAGGGTTACAGACAGGATAGACCAGCACAAATATGGCACATTCATTCTGAAAGGCACCATGGCAAATGAATAAGCCTGAGTTCTATCTTACTAGAGGCCTGGGCTCTATTCATAGCTCTTCCTGAAGTCACCTTGGGCAATCTTTCAGTTACTCCATTGGGAAGCATGGGCAATTCCAGTCACCTAGATTCTAATATTTAATTTTGACAATTCCACATGTCCCTGAAAACCCAGAACAGAATGAGTTCTAAGGGGCAATACTTGTGTAGAACTTGTGGAAAACTAATTCATTTTGCTTCCGATTTCCTTTGGTGGCACCATACAGCAAGCTGAACGATATTCCCAAACGGAGAGCAACCACTGCTACATGCCAGCTAGTTCCCTCCACCCCCAACTGCCCATGTGGCTGCCCCCACACAGGAGACAGCATCGCATGGCATGGCACCTACTCAACAGTACATGGGGTCAGTTTCCTATAGTACTGGAAGGAACTCGTCTACTGCCACTAGTTTAGTCAGGGACCAGTCACTAAGGAAATACCTTTGATTACAAGATACTGCTGGATAGATGGAATAGTCCAATTGGCTGAGACATTCAAACAGCAACTAGATTGTTAAATAAACTGCTTATCATTTTACCTGGTAAATAAAATGGAGCTATTCTGGAGACATTTATAGGTCTTGTTTGGTGGTTTCCAGCTCCCCCAGTTGGGCCCACTCCTCAAACACTCCCTCACCGCACTGTTGCCACTTTCTCTCTCTGCCCCCTCCCCATATTTCTTATTTTCTCTTCCCCTGTCCCACATTTTTTCCCTCTCCTGCCGTGCTAGCTTCCTCTCTTTCCCCCAGCTTGCTTAAGGAGAGATGCTGTAGCGGATGGAGAGCAGCCAGTCGCTGATGGCTCTGCAGAGCTGGCCACATGTACTCCTGTGACCAAGGTGGTGTTGTAGGAGCAGTGGCCCCATGGTAAAGTGCATCTCTGCTCTGATAAGCAACAACGTCAAGATGGCATCGTCAGCAGATCCACACAACACCCCCCCCACACACACACACATGCACTGAGATCAGTTCTGCTGGCTTTAGTGACACAAATCAGTTTTACTGCCTTTTATTCCGGATTGCCCTACACAGTCAGCAATGGCAGGAATCTATTCCTTCTTGGACATCACCACCACAAAATGTTTCCCTCGTTCCCGTCAGTTCCCCTTGCACAAGCCAGCCGTCCCCAAACTCTCAGTTCCTTCTTTCTGATGCAGAGGTAGGAGGGTGGGCTGTGGAACGGGCACGTGCAACACATCTTGAAGAACAACAGTTGCAAAAGGTTAGCAACTGTTTTTTCTTTGTGAGCGATTGCACATGTGCATTGCTCTTTCGGTGACTCACAAGCTGTAACATGGGAGAAGGTATCGGAGTTCATGTGTGCACAGACTGAGTACAACTCGTACAAATTTAGCATCGTCCCTGGAATACGGAGTAATGGCATAATGGGATGCAAAGGTGTGAACTGAAGACCAGTCGCTGCTCTACAAATGCCCTGGTTAGGGACTTGCTCAAGGAACGCCGTCGTGGCTGCCTGTGATCTTGTGGAATGTGCTATCGGTTTACTTGGCAGTGAAATGCCTGCCAGGTCATAAACATGAGTGCAGGAAGTTCCAAGAAGAAATTCTTGACAAAGGGAGCGGGAGCCCCTTCATTCTGTCTACCATGGCCACAAGCAGTTGGGCTGACAAACAAAGCCGTTTAGTCCTGTCTACATAGAACGTCAACACTTCTCTGACATCTGAGGTGTGCAAACATTGCTCCTGTCCATTGGCCTGTGGTTCTGGGTAACACGTAGGTAAGTAAACGGACAGGTTGATATGAAAATTAGATAGCATTTGAGAGAGAGATCTCGGACAAGGATACAAGTACACCTTATCCTTAAAAAAAAGATTGTATAAGGCAGCTCGACCACCCTCCTGGGTGAAGAGAGAGCTACTAGAAAGCTCTGTCTGGGGCTGCAGGGCACAATCCCAAAGACTTTAGAGCTGTCCTAGAGCCCCTCAAGCCATGGAGCTTAGACACAGTTTGCTGCAAAAACAGCAACGCCCCTTCCAAGGGCAGGTGCTGTAAAGTCTGTTGGACTCTTGGGGACGCCCCGAGGCTTCCAGCCAAGAGCTCCCACGCACGGCCACTGCAGAAGCTATGGACTGGGCCTCCAAATCTGCTGCATCCAGCACAGCCTAGAGAAAAGATCTCGCTACAGATTTCTCCTCATCAACTAAGGAGAACTCCCGCCTAGCGTCCTCCAGCAGCGTGTCTCTGAACTTTAAAAAGGAGTCCCACACGTTAACATCATACTGGCCCCAAAAGCATTTGCTGGCTGGCAATCCTGAGCTGCAACCTCCCCTAAAATAAACTTCTCTATTGAGATCTAGTTGGTGGGTGTTAATAGGTAAAGCCACACAAGGCCCTGCTGGGGCCGAAATGTCAACAAGGTGATAAGAATTCTGGTACTAGGCTCTGGAACAGGCGATGTTTGGTGAACAGGTGTCTTCCACCTCTCAGAGGACACAGAACAGGAAGTCTCATGTACAACCTAGAAACTGGTGAGAAACTCCACAGAGCACTAGCTAAGGCAAGCCAAGTCATTCCAACATCTGTTACTGGCAGTAAGAAGAAATGGAGGGAGCTTGGGGGAGCAGAGCCCTTTATACAGGTGTGCAGCAGCTGAGGGCAGTCAAGCCACACTGACAGGTACAACCAGAGAAAAAGTTTCTAGCGACTGTGTGCAGGGTCCATGCTCACCAAGTACGGAACAGACACGTGCAATTTCTCAAAAGAACTTCCACTGTGGTGAAACAAAAGGGGGATGCCCAGCTTGACTTTCAGGCTTATCAACAGCAAAGAAATTCACACAAGGCAACTATTTGGATGCCGCCTTAAAGCTGACTGGTGTAGTTTATGCTGGTAATTTTTCTGGCGTAAGCATATGACAAGTTTGCCCAAGTGAGAGGATGTTACCAATGGCCAGGGCCTGGCCAACTCTCTGCCAGCCAGAGTGCAAGGGCTCTGTGGTATCCCCAACTCCTAATCTCATTACTTGCTATTCCTTGCACATACACTCTGAAGCAATGGTTCTCAATAGGAGTCCACGAGCAGGTTTCAGGAGATCCACAAAGCATGACTGGTGTGAGACTCACTAGGACCCTGGGCAGACAGCCAAAGCCCCATCACACAGGACTGCAGGTCACGGCCACGAGCTCTGCCAGGTGGGACTGAAGCCTAAGCAACTTAGCTTTGTGGGACCCCCTGTGGTGTGGGGCCCTGGGCAGTTGCCCTGCTTGCTACCCTCTAACACTGGCCTTGGCTTTCATATACAGAAAAAACTTTGCTGTGGCACAGCGAGGCCGCGGAGTTTTTATAGCATGTTGGCAGGGGCCTCAGAAAGAAAAAGATTGAGAACCCCTGCTCTAAAGAAACCAACCCCTGGCTGTCATCCTTGCGACGTGTCCACCTCATTCCTAGCTTTGGTCACTGTGCTATTTTATTTGGTCAGATTTCTGAAGCTTGGGCAGGAAAAGGAGATCTCTTTGGGGAGGGACTTGGAGAAGCCTAGAGGCAGCTCAGAGGGTGTGTCTGAAAGCTTGCCATGATGATAACATTCAGTATGAAAATTTCTTGAAGCTGACCTGGCATGGGGAAGCCTGCAGAGACCACGTGGCTCCAGTGGGGAGACGGGAGGCCGCATGTTTGTAACTGAAGTCTCAGCACCATGATAAATGGATCTTTGATGCCCAACTTCGGCATCACTTCCACTAGTGCTTGAGCAGCCTTCACGCACAGCTCAGAATTAGCCCTCTGTCCCGGCAGCATGTTACAGACCTGCATTCAGTCCTTTGTGTGCGAGGAACTGGAAAGATGGAATCACACAAGTAGATTCCCCTATCTCCTGGTTTATCCTTGCGGCTTTGTTAAGCAGCTGCTTAGAGAATCCCCTCAAGGACAGAGCAAAGCCCCGAGTTCTACCAGCAGTATCCACAGTACTGTTACAGCCAGCATCAAAGTGAGTCCCAGCTCCTAGCACATAATGCCCATCCTGACTCAGGTCTGCAAGGGTCTCTAGCCTCCACAAGCCTCTGCAGTCCTTGATCAGCGACCCTGCCCCCTAGAAGTCCTCACATTACTCCAGCTGATGGAATAAGCTGGGGCAAAGCTCTGAAGTTACATTCCAAGGAAGAGTTGGACAATGTCCAGGTTCCCAGCAGAGAATGAGTGGAGCCATTTGGAAGTAGGATAGAAAATGTTTGTTTCTATTCCCTCCCAAAGCTAAAAGCCTGGACGGAGCAGCTTACAGTGAGTGGTTCATTCCAGATCAATGCATAGGCCCCTTGGACTTTGGGAGCCCTGCTTGGCGTCAGCTTTCCTCAGAACTAACATGAGTTTGGAATGCTTCCTGATGACCATTTGCCTGCACGACAGAAACCTACATGCCTGCCAAGAGCTCCTCTCGAGAAGGGGGAGGCCAGGAATTGGAGACACTGAAAGTAGGGAAAAGAAGTGGAAAAAAGAAGGCTCTCTGCTCCCCGTGCTGCCCTTCTTAGGTCAGTGGAACTGCTCCTGGTGAGGACACACACTACTAACTCAAGGAGGGTAATGGGGACATGCACCACTGCAGTAATTAATGCGGTGGTTGTAAGTAAACCTAACACAGGTCGACTTATTGTTGTGGTGTAGACTTAGACTGAGTCCCACACTGTTAAGAGAAACAGAGTGATTCAGAAAGTAATGGGAAGAGACATTCCCTAATTCTCTGTTCCTCTTTGTCCTAATGTAATGCCTTTTCTTTACAACTTAACCCCAAAGAGCAATACTCCTCTCAGTGCCCAGGGCTAAGGAAAGGATGGCCCAAAAGCCCTCATCTGTCTAACGAAAACGAGGAATGGTGCCACTAGAATGCAGTACCAAGTTTCCCACAAAGAACCTGGGCACAGAGAGCATTTCCAAGGCAGGCAGCAGGCAGGGCACATGCTTGAAAGTTGTGGGAAATCAACTGTGACTGAAACAGACAGGTTGCTGCCACAGAGGCAGGTCCATGGTACACGTGGTGAAGACCAGAATATGGTCCTTGCTCTGGTTTGCATTTCAGGACCCTACAGGCTGTAGTTACTGTCATTATCCGTCAGTTCCCAAAACTGAATCGAGTGTCGCCTTTAAGAACAAAGAGCAAACGGGGCTTTCCAGACATGCCAGAAGTGTGTTATCCAACTTAGTACACACTGACATTTATGGAGAGAGCCACATGTATTCTTGCTCGGGGCTTTGGAAGCAAGGCCTGGATGGATGCCCAGTGAAGGCAATTCCTGCATGTTCCTCCAGAATCCCCATAAGTCAAACAGCAATGTTTACCATTCTGACATGCAAAACAAACCCTATTCAAACAGGAGTCCAGCTCAGCTTTCAGGCTGATGCGAGGGATCTTTTGGATTTTGAGGCTACATTATCCCTGCTGCAGAAGGACCCAACCCCCCACGTGGCACTCAGTCTATGGCTGTTTCACTTCCCCTTGACTCAGTTGGTCAGTCTGTAGAACTCTTGCCCCACAGAGACATCAGGAAGCTCAGTTTGTTCAGGGGCACTGAAATCTTCAAACAGAAGGTATCAGAGGAAGGCAATATTAAAATGTTGCCTGGTGTCCTCAAATCCCCGTACAGACTTCTCCCCTAGCAGGACTTCAGCTGTGTAAGGGAGACTGCTGCGGGGTCAGGACTTGCATGACTGGAAATCAGTTGGATTTTATTTCAAAAGGAACTCCAGAAGTCAGGCTATTCCTGCGCTAAAAACTGAAGACAGGAGGGTAGTGAATAAAAGGGACTGGGAACGAAGCAACGGCCAGAACCATGGAGCACAATTTAGTTACGTGCTGGCGATGCTTCAAGCACCAACTGAGATATTTGGGCAAATGGATTTGCTTGCAAAGCCAGATGTTACAGGCCAGAGGCTTCTGCCTTCAACTCAATCTGGACATGAAGCAACACTTGTGCCAGAACCCACAATGGCAGCTTTACCACTCGCTGCTACTGCAATGGGGGAGACCGAGGGAAGGGAGAGAAACAAGTCAGTTTATGCTGCACATCAGGGTCCATTTAATACAAGTAAAAAAATCCATTTCTGACATGCTGTTCCCCCAGTGCACTGTACGAAACCTGAGACTCTGCACCTGGCACTGAAACACACCAGGCTAGACCCAGGCCATCCTTCATGCAAAGCATCACAGAAGAAGAGACTCGCACATTTTATGGTCTCAGACAGGCAGAAGGAAGAGACAAATCAAGATGGCACAGGGAAAAGTTAATGCAAGAGTGAAAAAATCACAAACAAATCTGAGAAAGAGGAAAGGAAAGAGACAGCAAAGGGGAGAAGAGAAAAGTTACTGGAATTTAATCTGTAGCACAAGCATTACGGCAAAACGAAATAAGGGGAAAGGAGTACAATTCTCACCAAAGAGAGTGCTGAGAAGACTAGCTTTCTACTCCACAGGCCACAGTTGTTAGCAGCATGAGAAGCAGCACTACATTCCCACAAGAGATCACTAAACTGGCCCTCCAAAAGGCTGGACTGGTGAGAACTGCTCTCTCCAGAGCCTGGCAAAGGAAAGGAAGACGACAGAAAAGAGAGGAGGTGAGGGAATAGCTGCAGAAAATGGGAAGCTTCTCAGGAGAGGCAGCAGAGAAGCACTAATGATGTGTGGAGCAGAAGCCTCATGCAGCAGGTTTCACAGAGATTTTACATCTAGATTAACTCCAATCTCACCACCCCAGCTGCTTTCCTCTTGGGGGCAAAGGGCTGGGTATGACTCAACTCCTCTCTCCTCAAAAGGAAAGCAGATGATTTAAGTGACAATACAGAATTTAACTCGGATGTATAATTTCTCTGATGAAACCTACCCTCTAAAACCACTGCTGTTCGGGAAAGGGAGGGTTACACACCAGCGTAACAGCATGTCCATGTAGCTGTTTTTAAAGGGCAGCTATCCCTTGCTCGGCTAGAAGCCTAGTCCAGGTCGCTCACTCTCATCTTGACTCCTAGCAGCCCTGATCCCTTCTCAGATTCATTCAAAATGTTGCTGTTGCTGAAATCTGCTTGGCCTGGCACTTTGTGTATGACACCTTACTTCGGGTTCCTCCACTGGATCTGTCTTCCACACCACAGACAAGCAGCCTGGTGCAGATTCATATTAAAAACTCCTGAGAAATATATATATATAGAGAGAGAGAGAGCTGGCTTAGCTAACCATGTTTTCCTATTACTGATACTCCTTTCACTATGCATTACACCCATTAAATCGCATACCAGTGAGACTGTGTGCACAGCACAATGGGGCTTGTGTGTGTTACTGAAATACAGACAACAAACGACTCTTATTTCAAACCGCCTCTAAACACCTTGGAAAGAAGATTTTTCTCATTCAGAAAGCACTGATCAAACCATTTCCAATGGAACATGTAGCTTTCTGTTCTCTTATTTCTATGCTGGCATAATCAGTACACGAGATAGTTAATTTATAGGGCAGAGCCACTAGGGGCAGCAAAGAGCACAACAGTTTTGTAGAGGTCCTACATAAAAGAACTGAAAGCCACAGTATCACAAAGTTGGCTTTTTCATCACCAGGAAGAAAGCCATTGTAACATGGTCAGATAGCTTACGCCTAACATTAGATCTGTGTCCTTGCACATGAAGGATGCCCTAATTTTGACTCAATTAAACCATCACCTGATTTGCATGAACGAGTACAAATGGCACTTGGGTCCGTGTGTGATCAAGATGGAGCATTTCATGCTGGGACTCTGCCTCTAATGGCTGCACTTCCACCTTCGAGGGGAAAAGCACAGCAGAAATGCTGCAATTAAACTCCTCCCCCTCACCGGTTCCTCAGACCACACCACTCCCTTATTCAAATCCCTTCGAGAGCTTCCCTTGCCAGCTGCAACAAGCTCAGGCATCACCTCCTCACTGTCAAGACTCTGCCTGTCTCCACGCTTGTCTTTTTCCTGCTCGCCAGTTGTCTTCACTCTAGCCACGCTTCCCCCTTTGTAGCCAGTTTTCTGTCTGACTCCTTCTATGCTTAGGACAGAGTTCTCCTCATGATCCAACAGTCTCCAGCACCTCTGCTCAAACCCTCCCCGCTAAGCCCTTCAGCAGTGACCTCTGCTGCCTGGAACTCCTCTGGACATCTGGGTCAAAATTAGCTGGCAGGCTCGTGGGGGGGCACTGACCGGGTCTCCTCATTCTCTACTGTGCCAAGCACCTTGGCAAAGCTGGACTAATCATCTATTTTCTGATCCTCTTACTCAACCTCTCTTTGTTGTGTAAACTCGACTGCTGGGTGCGAGGCAAAGGACCAGGGTCTGCCTATTCTGGGAGCACCAGTAACTAACCACTAGGTTAGAAGACTCTGGTGCCACTAATGCATGGGGGATTAACAGAGGCAAAAACCTCTGACACCAAGACGAGCCACCTGCTTAAACCCCCTGTTTGAGCTGTTAACAAAACAGCCAAGTGATACACAAGGATGTAGAAAGGATTAATGTATCACGTTAATAATCCACCAATTAAAGAGCCCCCGAGTACGCCCTGGCACAGACCCAAGTCACTGATGGTTACTGTGTCCCTCAAAGCCTGAACTGTGGAGTAAGTCCCCAACTAAACCAAAGCACACCAGGTCTGAATCTAATGTGTCCATACGGCCTATACCAGCATTCTCCAGATGCACAGAACAGAAGGCAGCAGCTTCGCAAGGCAGGCACCCTCCTCTGATCTACTGCTGTGAGGCACCAGAGAGGAGCAGTCATGAAAGTGAACGGCTGATGGTACTGGCTACAGCCAGCTAGCATGGAGACAAGTATGTAGTCTCTATTAATGCATCCCAGTCACGACCCACAGCACCCCTTGTTATTCCAGACTTAAAACTCAACAAACCTTTGTCAGAATACCTCTGTCCTGCCCTATGGCACCTTCCACAAATTTAAGATGTGGGTCTTTATTGACTAGTTTAATGATGCCATCTTAGCATCTACACCAGACAGAACGCAAAAGTTGCAGTATGCAAAGATGCTAGGATTGGAGCACTGCGAGGGATACCGTTGAAAGAAAGTGCAGTTACAGCATATTAGCATGGTCAGGAATTGGGACCCTTCTGGGTTAACGCTCAGAGTTTTGTATATTACCTTGATTTGACATTTCCTCGCTGTTTGGGGGAATAACTTGAACAGCCTTAATGCTAAGTTAATGACATTTTCAATGTGGAAATTCCCTTGGCTGGGGGATGTGTTGTTTTTTTAATTTGTGGATATAAATGGGGGTGGACTGGTGACCTGGAGATGGAGACTAGAAGAGGGGTGGAAGACGGGCTAGCTGGAGACTGTAGAACAATCAGCTCTCCTCCATTAAAACACTTTGTTTGCCTGGAACAGAGCTTTACCCAATGCTTTGAGAGCTAATCACACCAGCATGCAGAAACCTAATAGCATGACCAGCTTTGCACGCTGAGGGCAGAGTTTGAATGTCAGTTATAATATTACACTTCTCACAAAGAGCACTTTCGACAGCAGAATTGTTTCACTCACTCCCAAACTTCCTGAACTCTGCTCGCTGGCCAGCTCCACTCTAGAGATCAGTGTGCATTCCCTGCTTCAGATACTAAGCAGGAACCTTCTCCTTCCCCCTCCCTTATTTTCTACTATCTGTCCAACTTTCTTCAGATAAACTATACACAGGAAATCTAAAATTTGGGCACAGTTGTTACACCTGCAACACACACACGTAAATACTGACTTACATGAGAGCTTTGCAAAAGGGGAAACGGAAAACAGGGGAACTGGAGAAGCTTCTGTAGAAAACACCATCGTCACCTGAGGTGGTTCACACTGAGCTGTCTTCAGAATGGGTTGGCTTTCACACAAACAGAAGGACTGTCCCACAAACCCCAAGTGAATCTCAGGGCTGCCCCTGGCATGGAGTGATGTGCAGCAGTTCCTGCTGGCTGTTTACAGCAGACCCACAAGCACAGCAACACCACAAGTGAGTCAGCGTTCATCTGCTAACGTTTTTCATGGACTTTAAGTGGCTAAAAGCCATGGAGAACCAGGGAACAGGAGGCGTAAACAGAGGCTGTATAAGGGACAAATCTACAAAAGCATCTGGATAAAGTTTCTTTAACACACTGATCACGTGCTAGAAGATTTCAATGGAATAAAATTCTCTGTTAACAATATGGAGTCTGTGATATCACTCTACACTGACAGTTGCTGGTCTGAGGAGATGTTAATTTGAGAACCAAGCCTGGTACATGGTAGAGAACCCATAGCACTTTTGGGAAACTGTAGGGATAAGGAGAGTCTTGTACTAAGACACAGGGAAGGGAGTTAGGATTCAATTCCCAGCGCTCCCACTAGCTTGCCATCCAACCGTAGCTACGCGATTCAGGCCAACATTTTCTAAAACAGGCTCTAACATCCAAAGCCGCACACAGAGGGCTGCTTGCTGGCCTACTGCACATCCATGACCCAACTCACCACCTCAGAAGAGGTGAAGCAGCAAGTGGATGTCGAATAACCAAATCGGACTCACAAGTGTTACTTCCTCAGCACCTGGGAAAGCAGAAACGGCTGTTTGATGCAATTGGTTTAGGAGGAGAAGAGGGGAGAGATGTTGGCTGGATTCTAGCACATTCCTATTGAGTACTACAGCTAACCAAAGATATTATGTACACATTCCCCTACAAGACCCAGTAAAAGCAACCTCATTCTCCACCCCACCCCTCTGCCCACAGGGTTTATCAACCTCCACAGAACAGCCTCAGAGCATATGTCTACACTGCAGCAGGAAGTGTGCCTCCCAGCCCAGGTACATAGATATGGGCTAGCTCTACTAGAGCTAGAATGCTGGAAGAATCAGTGTGGATGCTGCACCGTAGCCTCACCACCTGAGTACAAGCCTGTCCAACTCCCTGGCTCTGCACTGGAGTGGCTAGCTCATACCGTCACCTGGGCCACAGCTATTTTCAGCACACTAGCTCAAGCAGAGCTAGCGTGTGTCTGTCTACCGAGGCTGGAAGGCCTGCTCCCAGCTGCAGTGAACAAACCCTAAGAGACCAGTTACCAGAACCCTGGTACAGGGGTCCTGGTCAGAGCACCAAAACAGCCAAGAACAGAACTGCTTAGAGGGTTTGTCTCCTGTCCTGTTATTTTCTAATGACTCTCGCGTATAAACCCCTTCCCCAAAACATACACAATGCTGTTTTAGGCACCACAAAAACCACTGATTTTCTGGTCAATATAATCCGGTTACCTTTCAAGTAGAAGCTACCAGCTCATTTTCATCCCCTCCAAAACAAAACAAGTGACAGCTCCTACCAGGAGACACCTCACCCCAAGTCATCTGAAAAGGATCTCAGCCAAATGCAGAAACAGGAAGTGAAGCATGAGTTCATTTCCAGGAGCCCCTGATCTCTCTCAAGTTCCCCACTGCTTCAGGGAACAGGGGGTCCATAACTAGGACAGCTACAGCCATTTCTTTTTAAGCTAGTAAATGGAATGATCACACCCAGCCTCATGGTAAATCCACCCGGAGGGCTAGATCTCCAAGCCTCAGGACCCAATAAGCAAAGTTACCGACTCTTCTTCAGTTGACATCTTAGGCCCCTTTCCCTACTTCTTCCAAATGATGCTGTGAAGTAAGAGCCAGATCAGAGGAGCTGGCATTAGTGTAGTGGAACCACTGCTCACTTGACCCCGGGTTACTGCTGCACACTCAGTTTTAATTAGACCCTGGCTGCTGCTGGATGCACAGGCAGAGGCTGAGTCTATGAGCAGGGTTTTCCATCTGTGCCTGGCATGATAAGCGTGACACATTTTTTGGATACAGACTTTGCTGTCACGACCCAGCGTAACCTAGTGGAACATGCTCTGTGTGGAGCCATGTTCTGAGAGCACGTGCAAACCGAGGCAGGTAGCCACTTTGTAAAGCTGAGTGTACCCGGTGCCACTGTGGTTTAAGGACTGCTGCACTGAACTGCGTGAGACCTAGTTACCTGAGAGGCTGACGTGCCACTGGGCACTGCCGCAGCTCCAAGCAGCAGAGGCACTCCAGCAGCGGAGAGCCCAACCCCATCAGGGCACTGGACTGGAAATCATTTCCTCCCTTGGCCGGAGCCAGAGCCCCAGGGGAGGGCTGTGGGGTGTGCAGGGGCATATTGGAAGGATGGTGTTTAGCTGGGTTTGGCTTTAGGAAACTTGCCCACTGCAGGGGAGTTTCCTGGGGCTGCCACCGCCCACCTCCTCCTCCTGGCCAGAACCACATGGCACCTTCACCCCCAGTACTCTCCCCCGACTTCCACTCCCAGACTCCACACACCCCAATTCCCTCCCCCTCCCCCCACA
>ML677408.1:3611974-3641079 GCA_007922305.1 Dermatemys mawii
GTGCACACCCCAACACCCACACGTGCGCACCACATCCAGACACACACCTCGCCACATACCCTCCACCCCCTGACATCCCCACATGCGCAACTGTACCCACCACCAACACCCAAACACACCCCGACATCCAAATGTGAGCACACATGCACATATGTTCTGACACACACATACTCCCATACACACACACCCTGTACACATACCCCCATATGAACACACTCCCAACCTCCCCTATAAGCTCCATGTATGTACCAAAACACACAGAGCCTCATGCGCACACATACACAATACAGTCCTTCTAGCTGTGTGGTTCATTCTGGTTCAGGAAGCTAAATAAGCTACGTCAATATAAGTGACTTTCTATGGGCACAACTGTATCCGACTAAAGCTTGGAGCCATATAACTATACCAGTAAAAAAAGTCACACTCCTACCTGCCTTAGTTACACCAAAGTAACTGTTCTGGTGCAGACCAGATCTCAGGGACTCCTGGTGCTATTCCATTAACTTCAGAGATGTTATACGAGGGATGAACATAGGGGTCTTGCATCCATTTCACCCAGCTTGTTTCTCTTCTGGAGCTTGGCATGTGGGCGAAGCTGTAACCCTCAGGGATGTAAAAACAACCAGGAGTCCTTGTAGTACCTTAGAGACCAACACATTTAACTGGGCATAAGCTTTCATGGGTTAAAGTGGGTTTTAGCCCATGAAAGTTTATGCGCAAATAAATGTGTTAGTCTCTAAGGTGTCACAAGGATTCCTTGCTTTTACTGATACCAACTAACACAACTACCCCTCTGGAACGTCAGGGACGAGTAACTCTCATGGAGTGATAAATGCTGGTCTCTACAATACAGCAAACATTAGCTGTCCTCTGCCCTGGTCTGCCACCATGTGGCCATTCTACTTCCTTTCAGTCATTTTAACCTCACGGTCCCCCCATGCCACCTCCCTTATTAGGCTCTGATTTCCTCAGTCCAATCACATAGTTTGCTGCTTCTTGGGTGCTGGGCTTGTTTTACTAAATCCAAGGAGCCGGACAAATATTGGAGTAAAGCGTGGAGCAGGTCACATCGATCTTCACACTAGTGACAGAGGAAAGCAGGAATCGGCGTATCGGATCCAACCAACTGTCCCGCTAGTTCAGTCTCCAGCCAGTGCCACATACTTCAGAGCAAGGTGTCAACCCCGTCATGGTTCAGGAAAACCAGGCCTGGCAGGCTTCCCTGGCCGTCACCTCTCTTGGCTGAAGACCCGTGTCTCTCTCCCTTCTGACCAGGGTATCTCCAGGCTGAACAAGTCCCTGCCTTCACTGTGTTATTCCCAGCAAAAGACAGACTGGTCTGTGTCCTCGCTATCCCAAAGACAGTCAATCAACTCCCAGGACATGGAAGCAACCCTCTCCCCAGTTCAAATACAGCCGCTGGACATTTTATCCCGCTGAGCTGCAAACACAGAGAATGTTCTGCACAGGGGTGGTGGCGCGGTTGCGGGTTGGGTGTGGGGACGCTTTTATTTATTATTATGCCCCATGCAGGTTCTGGGGTGACTGAGGAGGTGGTATCTGCTGTTCAACTTCCTGGGTTCACCAGTCATCTCCCGGAACCTAGGAAGCTGAGTAACACATACCGTCTCCTCAGCCGCCCCGGGACCTGCATGGCTCATATCAAACACTCACGTTCTTCTTCCGGAAGAGAGACAAAATGAGCTTTTCCTGCAGGGCAGTTTGGGGTCTGGGGAGGATCGGACGTGGGGGAAGGGGCTCCAGCTGGCCCGGGGCTCTTTTGGCCATGGGGAGATGAGGGCTCAGGGCTCCAGCTGGCCCAGAGCTCCTCTGGGCGGAGGGTGGGGGGGCTTGTGGCTCTGGTCGCAGAGTGGGCAGGGGGTCTCAGGGCCCCAGCTGTGGAAGTGGTTGGGGGCTCGGGGCTCTGGCCATGGGAGACGGGGGCAAGTAGGAGAAAGGGGCGGAGCCAGGGACTTGCCACCCACCACCAATGGTTCTGCATTTGCAGTGGCCACTGACCAGAAGTCTTTTGCCAAGTGCCCTGCCTCTGGGGCACTGGGGGCGCACAGCCAGATTTTGGTGACTCTCTGGGGCAAGGCGCAGCAAACTGTTCATCTTTAACAGGAGTTCCAGGAGGGACCAGGGAAACCAGCTAATAGCCAAGAAGCTGGCAGCATTGGGGGTGCAGCAGACAGGTGACCAATGCAAGGATTAAGTGGCTCAGGGATGACAACTGCACCTCGGGGAACTCACCGTCATCCTGCTTTGAAGAGTTTGATTGGGTGCCGCGACAGCACAGGAGCCAGTAACCAGAACTGAAAACAGGGGAGGCTGAGTGGAGCAATGCAGGAGGAGAAGGCAGGCAAGCCCCTGGGCCTTAGGGGCAGCCTGTGAGTTCTGGAGCATGGTTGCTTGCTCGCTGGTTTGTTTTTGATTTTCAAAGTCTGGTCGGGTGCAGTGTGTTGTGAGAGAAGCACGCCTGAACCTTGACTGGATGCAGGCCTATAAGGCAGCCAACAGAGGCAGTGCGTGAGCTGTCCTTTTGGGGAGGCTAGCCCCCCGGCCCTACGTTCTGTCCAAGGCCATATCCCTCCCCTTCCCCTCCCCCTGCCAGAGCCCCGAGCACCCCACTGGGGCTGGAGGGGCCCTGTCTCAGTCGCTCTGAGTCTGGGCCTGCCGCCCAGTCCAGGCCACCAGCTGCGCCGCCCCAGCCCAGGCCACCCCGCCTGAGTGCCCTCAACCCCAGGCTGGCCTGCCCGATCGCTGCCAGTCCCAAAACACTGGGTGGCCTGAGCACCAGAGACCAGGCGGAATTAGCCCCAAAGCGCAGGGCAGCCCCAGCCCTGGCCGGCTCGAATACCAGCCCCAGCCCCCGCATGCTTCTGGGCAGAGGGGCAGCCTGGAATGGAGCTATCAGAGAAGAAAAGCTGGATGAGCACAGATACATGGGGCCGGATGTGCTGCATCCGAGGGTGCTAAAGGAATTGGCGGATGTGATTGCAGAGCCATTGGCCATTATCTTTGAAAACTCATGGCAATCGGGGGAGGTCCCGGATGACTGGAAAAAGGCTAATGTAGTGCCCATCTTTTAAAAAGGGTAGAAGGAGGATCTGGGGAACTAGAGGCCAGTCAGCCTCACCTCAGTCCCTGGAAAAATCATGGAGCAGGTCCTCAAGGAATCAATTCTGAAGCTCTTAGAGGAGAGGAAAGTGATCAGGAACAGTCAGCATGAATTCACCAAGGACAAGTCAGGCCTGACTAACCTAATTGCCTTCTCTGATGAGATAACTGGCTCTATGGATGAGGGGAAAGCAGTGGGTGTGCTATTCCTTGCCTATTCCAGCAAGTTAAAGAAGTATGGCCTGGAGGAATAAGATGGACAGAAAGCTGGCTGGATTGTCGGGCTCCATGGGTAGTGATCAATGGCTCCATGTCTAGTTGGCAGCCGGTATCAAGCGGAGTGCCCCAAGGGTCAGTCCTGGGGCCGGTTTTATTCAATATCTTTATCAGTGATCTGGAGGATGGCATGAACTGCACCCTCAGCAAGTTTGCAGACAACACTAAACTGGGAGGAGTGGTAGATATGCAAGAGGGTAGAGATAGGATACAGAGAGACCTAGACAAATTAGAGGTTTGGGCCAAAAGAAATCTGATGAGGTTCAACAAAGACAAGTGTGGAGTCCTGTACTTAGGAGGGAAGAATCCTATGCACTGCTACAGACTAGGGACCGAATAACTAGGCAGCAGTTCTGCAGAAAAGGACCTAGGGGTTACAGTGGACCAGAAGCTGGATATGAGTCAACAGTGTGCCCTTGTTGCCAAGAAGGCTAGCAGCATTTTGGGCTGTATAAGTAGGGGCATTGCCAGCAGAACAAGGGACGTGATCATTCCCCTCTATTCGACATTGGTGAGGCCTCATCTGGAGTACTGTGTCCAGTTCTGGGGCCCACACTACAAGAAAGATGTGGAAAAATTGGAAAGAGTCCAGAGAAGGGCAACTAAAATGATTAGGGGCCTGGAGCACATGACTTATGAGGAGAGGCTGAGGGAACTGGGATTGTTTAGTTTACAGAAGAGAAGACCGAGGGGGGATTTGATAGCTGCTTTCAACTACCTGAAAGGGGGTTCCAAAGAGGAAGGATCTAGACCGTTCTCAGTGGTACCAGATGACAGAACAAGGAGTAATGGTCTCAAGTTGCAGTGGGCGAGTGTCACGTTCCTGAAAGTATCTGGGATCATATAGATCATTGGTACAACCAGGATCTTGTAGGGGCACCAAATCTTATGTAAAGGGGGTCATATAAGGTGTCTACGACCAGGTTATGGTCTGCTGATTATGATTAGGCTATTTGTATGTGTGTATCTTTTTTGTAGCAAAAGTTATGCATATTGGCTGTATAATGTCTGTATTTCAAACTTATGCTTGCTTTTGGGTGAAATCCCTGACAAAGTTACTGTTAGCTTGGCCTGGCCTTCCTGATGGCCCATCAAGTTCCAATCAAGCTAACAATGAACTTTGTAAATGCCCGTCCACACCCAAACTTCCCCAGGAATGTGGCCTGCTGGTCAGGATCTGAATCTTGGAGAGTCATATGACTGGTCCATGGGGCTATGAAACTCCATTTTACAACTGGACTCTGCATAGGAAGGAGGAGACGGTCTCCACCCACAAGACGAAGTCTATATAAACCTGGGAGAGAGACCTCCATTTTGTCTTCAGTCTGTCATTCTTACTCTGGAGGAATTCTGGCTACCCACAGAAGTTTTCAACAAAGGACTGTATGACCCATCCCTCCAGGGGATGTATTCCAGAGACTTTGATTTGAACCTGCAGTTTATTCTACCACTGATGGAAGCCTGAACCCAGGAATTTGCCATTACTGCATGTAATTGATTTCTTTTAACCATTTCTAACCCTCACCTATATCTTTTTCCTTGTATAATAAACCTTTAGATTTTAGATTCTAAAGGATTGGCAACAGCGGGATTTGTGGGTAAGATCTGATTTGTATATTGACCTGGGTCTGGGGCCTGATTCTTTGGAATTGGGAAGAACCTTTTTCTTTTGTTTGGGGTATTGGTTTTCATAACCATTTGTCCCCAGAACAGGTGGCTGCTGATGGTAATACTGGGAAGCTGGAGCGTCTAAGGGAATTGCTTGTGTGACTTGTGGCTAGCCAGTGGGGCGAAACCAAAGTCTTTTCTGTTTGGCTGGTTTGGTTTGCCTTTAGTGTGGAGAAACCCCAGCTTTGGGCTGTAACTGCCCCTTTGGAGCAATTTGTCCTGATTCGGCACTCTCAGCTGGTCCCACCAGGAACAGCATCGTCACACTTTTGTTAGTCTTTAAGGTGCCACAGGACTCTTTGTCGCTTATGCTTTATGGTGATACCCTCAAGAGCTCAATGTATTTAACTTACCACAGAGCTGTTTGGGTTACACACCTAGACAGTGAGGCTGCAGCCTGCTTGCCTGGCTTGCTGTCAGCTCCAGGGATGCAGAGATCTGGCCCCAGGTCACTGCCCCTTGCTGGTTTACCCTCAAATATTTACCTGTCCCCTGGGACAGTTCAAAGGTAACAGGGATTTCAGTCCCACCAGGCAAACAGGGCCCTTTGGAGCTGGTGAAGACTGGGGTGGGGTGGGACGCCCCTGCCCTGGGGACAGTGATTCAGTAAGAGGGTGAGCGTCAGGCATCAGGCCGGGGCCCATATCCCTTAGATCGGTGCCCATGGAATGGCTCAGGTCTCTGTCACAGGCAGTCCTGGCATCACAGAGCCCAGTTCTGCCCTTGGTCACAGCTGGGCATCTCGAGACAGCCCCAGTCAATGACCCACACAGGCTCCGCAGCCCCAGTGAGTTTTGGGCACAGCAGCGGGAGCGTCTCCGAGAGCAGCATTCGCCCCCCCAGAAATCAAAGCTGGGACCAAGCGACGAGGGACAGTCATTCTGCCCCTCCCGACCCGGCCCTGTGTCAGTGCAGGACTTTACCAGAGCTGGATTGAAATGACTTAGGGCAGGGGTCTCCAAACTTTATGAGTCCCTGTTCCCATCCCCCCCGCCTTAGCAAAACATGATTCCAATTCCCCCACCTCCATTCCCTGTTCCCACCCCTACACCCACCGCCAGTTACTCCCTGGTTGACTGCAGACTACATAGTAAAACTTGAGTTCTGCTCTGCTTACCTATACCTTAACCAATCATTTTACTGAAATTTAACTAACCAATCTTAACATGACCAAGACCAGACTGCAAAGAGAAACTGCAGAGCTGCAATTCATTTGCAAATTTGATACCATCAGTTTATGATTGAACAAAGACTATGAGTGGCTAGCTAACTACAAAAGCAGTTTCTCCTCTCTCAGTGTTCACACCTCCAGATCAGCTGCTAGAAGAGGACCTCATCCTCCCTGATTAGAGATAACAAGCTGGTTCAGCCTGATTAGACTAACCTTATTATCTCTAACCTGGTCCTTGCCTCTTATTTATTCCTGCCTCTGAATACTTCCACTGCATGCATCTCACCAAGTGGGTATTAGCCCACAAAAGCTTATGCTTCAATTGTTTAGTTAGTCTTTAAGGTGCCACAGGACTCTTTGTCACTTCTGCAATTCCAGACTAACTCTGGAATTAAATAACTCTGGCTACCTCTCTGATTCTTGACAATCTTAACATGATTATCTAACCAATTATATCCTGCCATCTTAATTAGTTTACATCCAACAAAATTAATTGTACAGCAGAGAGAAACAATCACTGAACCAGGCCGAGATTATACAGACAAACGATAGGGAAATGGGGACTACAGTGATAGAACAACAAAGAAATGAGGATTTCACATCCCGGCTATTGATAAGTGAGTTCTTGCAAGACAGGATGCCATCAAACTAAATGTTCTTTAAATCTTCCAGGCGCTTCCCTTTCTCTGGAGGTGACAGTTCGGACCACCTTTCTAACAGCCCCAGATTGCCTTATTTCAATGTGACTAGTTTGAAATGTGAGGATGTGACCATTCGCTTCCCAGCTTATGGCTGCCTCTGCTACTTAGTGAAAGGCATTAACCTAAGAACACGGCCTTAGACTATCCTAGTGAGAGAAGGCCTATAAACAGGCAGACTGTGATTTTGATTCTTGTTCTGTACCTCTATACGTAGCTAAGTGATAAGAATACAATTAAGTTCTTAAAGTATAGGCCTTTGCAGACAAGCCTGAATATCTATATGCTAACAGGCGGCGCTGAAGAAGGCTCGAGCTCAGGGATGTTCTGGCAGGACAACACGTGCCAGAGGGGAAACGGGGATTGTTCTGAACAGTTTATGTCAATGGTTCTCCACTTGTGGCCCGAGGACAAACAGGACTTGCCAAACTAGAACATAAGAACATAAGAAAGGCCGTACTGAGTCAGACCAAAGGTCCACCTAGCCCAGTATCCTGTCTACCGACAGTGGCCAATGCCAGGTGCTCCGGAGTGAGTGAACATAACAAGTAAAGATCAAGTGATCTCTCTCCAGCCATCCATAACCCCCCTCTGACAAACAGAGGCTAGGACACCATTCCTTACCCAGCCTGGCTAATAGCCATTAATGGACTTAACCTCCATGAATTTATCCAGTTCTCTTTTAAACCCTGTTATAGTCCCAGCCTTCATAGCCTCCTCAGGCAAGGAGTTCCACAGGTTGACTGTGCACTGTGTTCAGAAGAACTTCCTTTTATTTGTTTTAAACCTGCTGCCCACTAATTTCATTAGGTGGCCTCTAGTTCTTCTATTATGGGAATAACTTCTCCTTATTCACTTTCTCCACACCAATCATAATTTTATATACCTCTACCATATCCCCCCTTAGTCTCCTCTTTTCCAAGCTAAAAAGTCCTAGCCTCTTTAATCTCTCCTCCTATGGGACCCATTCCAATCCCCTAATCATTTTAGTTGCCCTTCTCTGAACCTTTTCTAATGCCAGTATATCCTTTTTGAGATGAGGAGACCACATTTGTACACAGTATTCAAGATGTGGGCGCACCATGGATTTGTATAAGGGCAATTAGATATTCTCTGTCTTATTCTCTATCCCCTTTTTAATAATTCCTAACATCCTGTTTGCTTTTTTGACTGCCGCTGCACACTGCATGGATGTCTTCAGAGAACTATCCATGATGACTCCAAGATCTTTTTCCTGATTAGCTGTAGCTAAATTAGCCCCCATCATATTGTATGTATAGTTGGGGTTATTTTTTCCAATGTGCATTACTTTACATTTATCCACATTAAATTTCATTTGCCATTTTGTTGCCCAATCATTTAGTTTCGTGAGATCTTTTTGAAGTTCTTCACAGTCTGCTTGGGTCTTAACTATTTTGAGCAGTTTAGTATCATCTGCAAACTTAGCCACCTCACTGTTTACCCCTTCCTCCAAATCACTGATGAATAAGTTGAATAGGATTGGTCCTAGGACTGACGCTTAGGGAACACCACTAGTTACCCCTCTCCATTCTGAAAATTTACCATTTATTCCTACCCTTTGTTCCCTGTCTTTTAACCAGTTCTCAATCCCTGAAAGGATCTTTCCTCTTACCCCATGGCAACTTAATTTACATAAGAGCCTTTGGTGAGGGACCTTGTCAAAGGCTTTCTGGAAATCTAAGTACACTATGTCCACTGGATCTCCCTTGTCCACATGTTTGGTGACCCCTTCAAAGAACTCTAATAGATTAGTAAGACATGATTTCCCTTTACAGAAACCATGCTGACTATTGCCCAACAATTTATGTTCTTCTATGTGCATGACAATTTTATTCTTTATTATTGTTTCAACTAATTTGCCCGGTATGGACGTTAGACTTACCGGTCTGTAATTGCCAGGATCATCTCTAAAGCCCTTTTAAATATTAGCGTTACATTAGCTATCTTCCAGTCATTGGGTACAGAAGCCGATTTAAAGGACAGGTTACAAACCCTAGTTAATAGTTCCACAATTTCACATGTGAGTTCTTTCAGAACTCTTGGGTGAATGCCATCTGGTCCCGGTGACTTGTTACAGTTAAGTTTATCAATTAGTTCCAAAACCTCCTCTAGTGACACTTCAATCTGTGACAATTCCTCAGATTTGTCACCTACAAAAGAAGGCTCAGGTTTGGGAATCTCCCTAACGTCCTCAGCCGTGAAGAGCGAAACAAAGAATTCATTTAGTTTCTCCGCAATGACTTTATCATCTTTAAGTGCTCCTTTTGTATCTCTATCATCCTGGGGCCCCACTGGTTGTTTAGCAGGCTTCCTGCTTCTGACGTATTTAAAAATTCTTTATTATTACCTTTTGAGTTTCTGGCTAGCTGTTCTTCAAATTCCATTTTGGCTTTCCTTATTACATTTTTATACTTAATTTGGCAGTGTTTATGCTCCTCTCTAGTTACCTCAGTAGGATTTCACTTCCACTTTTTAAAAGATGCCTTTTTATCTCTCACTGCTTCTTTTACATGGTTTTTAAGCCACGGTGGCTCTTTTTTAGTTCTTTGACTTTGTTTTTTAATTTGGGGTATACATTTAAGTTGGGCCTCTATTATGGTGTCTTTGAAAAGTGTCCATGCAGCTTGCAGGGATTTCACTTTAGTCACTTTACCTATTAATTTCCATTTAACTAATCCCCTCATTTTTTCATAGTTCCCCGTCCTGAAA
Organism: Dermatemys mawii; assembly: GCA_007922305.1. Classification (NCBI taxonomy): domain Eukaryota; kingdom Metazoa; phylum Chordata; order Testudines; family Dermatemydidae; genus Dermatemys; species Dermatemys mawii. The sequence continues at coordinate 3,621,638 of ML677408.1, forward strand.
TTAAATGCCACGGTGTTGGGCTGCTGAGGTTTTGTTCCCACCACAGGAATGTTAAATGTTATTATATTATGATCACTATTTCCGAGTGGTCCTTTTATAGTTACCTCTTGGACCAGCTCTTGTGCTTCACTCAAGACTAAATCAAGAGTTGCCTCTCCCCTTGTGGGTTCCTGTACCAGCTGCTCCAAGAAGCAGTCATTTAAAGTATCGAGGAATTTGGTCTCTGCATTTCGTCCTGAGGTGACATGTACCCAGTCAATATGGGGATAATTGAAATCCCCCATTATTATTGAGTTATTTATTTTGACAGCCTCTCTAATCTCCCTTAGCATTTCATCGTCGCTATCACTGTCCTGATCATGTGGTCGATAATAGATCCCTATTGTTATATTCTTATTAGAGCATGGAATTACTATCCATAGAGATTCTATGGAGCATGTGGATTCATTTAAGATTTTTAATTCATTTGATTCTACATTTTCTTCCACATATAGTGCCATTCCTCTACCGCCACAACCTGTTCTGTCCTTCCGATATATTTTATATCCCGGAATATTTTATACCCCTGGGTTTAAGGAGTCCGCGAAAGGCAGTTGTTCCCACAGAACAGGGGTTTTCAGCCTGTGGCCTGCAACCCCTTGGGAGTCCGCAGACTATTTCTAAGATTTCCACTGGCGGGTCCGCACGTCCATATGAAATGTTTTAGGGGTCCGCAACTGAAAAAAGGTAGAAACCTCGGCGTTCCTATCTAAGTAATATCTGAATGGAATCTGATGGCACAAAGAAAAGCCAGTTCTCCAGCCTGAGGGCTGAATATTAAAGACCCACAGCAAACAATGGTGGGGTGAGAGCAACTCAGAGAAAAGACTGTGAGACTATTTTATCATGGAAAGGGTCAGGCAGCCTAAATAGAGCTACTAGCTCCCCCTATAAACTTAAATGTCAACAGGAAATAAATACCACCTGCTCTGATAGTGTAACATTATTGTTACAGAAGACAGGACAGGATAAAGAGAAGGAGAAATGCCTTTTTGGGACGGCCCCTGGTTGTACGTAGGAAAATATCCTCTTTCAGTATGGGAACACATCCTATTCCCCAAATAGTAACGTCAAGTTCTCCTGCCCCCTTAGGTCTTGTCTAGACTGGCAAGTTTCTGTGCAGTAAAGCAGCTTTCCGTGATATAACTAGCAAGGTGCACACACTGCAAAGCCACTTAGCTGCACTGTATACAAAACATCCAGAGGAGAGGTGTAGAGCTTTCTGCACCGGAGCTAGAGCACCGTGGTGATTACAGCGCTGCAATTGGCCTGTGGGAGGTGTCCCACAACGCCTGTTCTTGTCTCTTTGGTCATGAGTTTCAGCTCTACTGCCCTGCCCTCAGGTGACCAACCATGATCCCTACCTCTTAAATTCCTTCGGAATTTTGAAAGTCCCCTTCCTGTTTGCTCAGCGATATGTGCAGTGGTCTAAGCGCATCTTTCCAGCTGGCCATGCCTGCTCCACACACCAAGTGGTTCCCCACTTGGAGCAATGCCAAGCTGCAGGCCCTCATTGGCATATGAGGAGAGGAGACTGTGCAGTCCCAGCTGTGTTCCCAACGTAGGAACTATGATATCTATGTACAGATTTCACAATGCATGGCAGAAAGGGGCCATGACCGAGACGCACTGCAGTGCAGGGTCAAAGTGAAGGAGCTGCAGAACGCCTACCACAAGGCATGGGAGGCAAACCGCTGCTCTGGTGCTGCACCCACGAGCTGCCGGCTCTACAAAGAGCTGGAGGTGATACTCGGCGGCAACCCTACCTCCCCTGCAAAGGCCCCTGTGGATACTTCAGTGGCTTGAGTCTCAGTCGAGAGTGGACTGAGCCAGGAGGAGGAAATCTTGGACAAGAATGAGGAGGAGGAGGGGGACCCAGATGTAGAGGATGACTCAAAGGCAAGAGATGCATTCACCTAGGAGCTCTTCACTACCCCGGAGGAGGCTCGCCAGTCCCAGCTGTCAGAGCTTGGCAAAGTGCAAACAGGAGAGGAGGCCCCTGGTAAGTGGCTCTGACTTTGGGAATCGCTGAAGCGAGTTGCTGGGGGTAGGAGGGTTGCAGAGAGCAGGCTTGTGTCAGTACGATGCACGTACCACCACGTGCCGAGTCTGAGCGGAGGAACAGGGTGTTGACTGACTCCCTCACTTCACAGGAATCTGCCTCAGAGATAGCCAGGAAACTCTCATGGAGATACTGGGCAATCCGCTGCCACAGGCTCTTTAGCAGAGCTGCTTTGTTTCTTGCCCCATTAAGGGTAACTTTCCTGCGCCACTCTGCCGTCACTGGGGGAAAGGAGACCTTGATGCACCTAGGTAAGGTGCATAAGAGCGAGTGCAGAAGCCGCACTCTTGGAGAAGACCCTCCCTTGATTCCCTGCTCACCCACCTTCTATAATGTGGAAAACGTGGAACAGTAATGATTATAAGGCCCCCACCTATAGTGCTGGCTCTCCCCAAGAGTCACGTGTCCAGTGACCAGTCCAGGGACCCTGATTTCCCCCGCCCCTGCGGTTACTCACAGTTTGGGGGTCTTGTGGCTCATGTCTGCTTGCCTGGGGTCAGCCAGTTAGTGACAGGTGTGTGAATAGCAGCAGTGTTTTAAATCAGTGGGCTGTGTGTTACAAACAATACTGCTTCTGTAAAATGTTGCATTTGGCGTCACAGATATGACCTTGGGAGTCCAGCCTCTGTCTTTGTGATCGCCGGCTGAATGGCTGCACAGAATTAGAAAGTGGCCACGAAGAACTAAAGAGGACTTTCTGCATGATGTCATGATGTGCTCCACGGCTGAAAAACAACAATTGAAGAAGGAGCGGTGGGACAGCGAAAAGAGGGACCGAAAGGAGAAGGCGGCTCAGCAGAATGAAGACATGGAGCAGCTCTTAAACGTTATGGAGCACCAAGCAGACACGCTCCAGGCACTACTAGCACCGCAAACCAAGCAGCTCCGCGCCCGTCATCCCCTGCAGCTGCTGTCGCAAAACTCTTTCCTATGCACCCCGCAGACACCACCAACACACTCCTGGCTCCAGTCTGTACCCGCTGCATTCCACTCCTGCCCCGTCACAGTTCAGCCCTGCGGACTCCCAGTACCCACTGCACTCAACACCCATCCCTCTGCAGTTTAGCCCTGCTGAAGTACAGTACCTGCTGCATTGTACTCCCAGGGACAAGGTGGCATATGATATCTGGACATACACAACGCGCCTGGAGAACCATAGAGAAATACCCCTTCCAATGAATGTACTCGGGGGCTAGGTGGTCTGGTACCAGAATTGGAATGTGTGTGCCATCTATCTTCCCACTTTCAAAGGGACCTACGAAGCGTTCTTGCTTCTTACGATGGATAGGGAGGTCTATGTATTGTGATGGGGCAAGGCCAGATGGCTATAGGAAAGTTCTAAAGAACAGATATGTGAGTCTCAGGCTAAACAAATCCCTGGTACCACTGGAACCTTCTAGAAATCAGTAGAAACAGCTAGCCTGACTGGGACACCTGGAGCCAATCAGGGACTGGCTGAAACCAGTTAAAAGCCTTCCAGTTAGTCAGGTGGAGGTGGATGTTAGGAGCTGTGGGAAGAAGTTGTGCTGTTGGTGAGACTGAGTGATAGACATATCATACGCAAGGAAGGAAGGAGGTAAGGGTGAAGTGGAGTTTGAAGAAGCAGGGACTGCTGTGGGGAAGTAGCCCAGGGAATTGTATTGTGTTTTGTGGATCAAAGGTCAGCCATCTTAGCTGATACTATTAGGGTCCCTGGGCTGGAGCCCGGAGTAGAGGGCGGGCCTGGACTCCCCCCTTTCTACCTCCCCTAATTAATCACTGAGATTGGGAGACAACCAAGACTGTGCCAGGAAGGATAGCTTCTCCTCACTGGCTTATGATGAAAATGGCTCAGTAGGCTGTGACCTCCTCTCTAGAGAGAGAAGGGCTCTGTGGAGGGTCACAGGAGCTTCTGAGGCTAGTGAAATCCACCAGGAAACGCGGGATCCACAAAGATAAGGACAGAGCTTTGTCACAGTATTTATTTTTCTTGCTTCCTATTTATCCTGTAAGCATCAGGAATGTCAAGTCTGGTCAGTCCTGAGGTCTATGGAGGCATAAGCTCCGACTTTCACGTGGGTGTTCGACTCCCGCTCTGCTCCTGACCCCGCACCCACTCCATCCCTTCCAGAAGGCCCCACCCCTGCCCTTTCTCTTCCCACCCTTTTCCCACCCCCATTCCAGCTTCTTCCCTGCTCCCATTCCAGCCCCTCCCCAAAATCCCCCCCACAACTCCATCTCCTCCCTGCCAATATTCCATCTCCTTCCCTAAATCCCCGCCCCTGCCCCACCTGAGCCCCGCCTCCTTCCCTGAGCGTGCCACGTTCCCACTTCTCCCACTCCCTCCCAGAAAGTGCCGGAAACGCTGGGAGGTAGGCGGAGGAGCGGGGACACGGTGTGCTGAGAGGAGGAGGTGGCAGAGGAGGAAGATGAGGGGACCTTGGCCTCCAGTGGGTGCAGAGCACCTACTAATTTTTCCCCATGGGTGCTCCAGCCCCGGAGCACCCACAGAGTTGACACCTCTGTCTGGAGGACTGGCTGGGCGTCTCACAGCATGTCCCTTAGGCTCTCACACCTTGGTTGACTGGGGAGAGACTTTTCACAGAGCTCGCCTTTCCCCACAGTGTTCATTGGTCCCTGGAATCAAAAGACGGTAACAAAACACAAACAAAACAAGCAAGAGTTGTAAGGAGTCGGACAAGCTATTCCTCCCTCTCTCAGGCCTTGGAGTTTAAAATCAATTTAGTTCAACCCAGGCAAGCCGGTAGAGGTTCTCCTGTCGGTCTGAGAGAAGGGTTGATTCTGGTTTAGCTTCAATTCCTAATTGATTGAACCTAAACTAAACTAACCCTCCTTCACACCACGATAAGTGCATCCACACTGGGGTGTTCACTGGTGTAAGTAAACTGGTTTAAAAACTACCTTCAGTTGGACTGGTTCATTTTCATGTAGATGTGTGTAACGAGGGCAGCTCTGCCAGGCAGGCCTGGAATCCAGGGGGCTGTCGCTGATGCTGCCCACTCCAGGGTTAAAGCCAAACCCCAAGCAATGACCGAAGGGCCTGGGAATGGGAGAGCCACTGTCCCAGGATCTGGCTGCTCTAAGGATGCACAGGAGCTGTCCAAGGAGCAGCAGCAGGGCAAGAAAACAAAGCAAGAAAACAGCCTCACAAAGAGGCGGGTTTTTGTATTTTGTTTTACACTGAACCTGCCGCTCCAGGCAGGACGCGCAGCAAACCTCAGGGGTCCCCACTGCAACTGTTGGTCCCCACTGGGATTACACGGGCTGGTCTGGAGGCTGAGAGATGGGATAGCTGGTGGGACGTTTGCAAAGGAAATGGAGGAGGCGTTTGGGTGAAGAAGGCGCAAAGGGGGATAGTGCAGCTGGTACGAGGAAGAGCAGGGGCTGAGACGAGGCCCGTCCATGCCCCACCGATCCTGGGGTATCGGCTGGAAGTGCAGCACTCTCGAGATGGGAACGGAGGGGTTTACACAGCAGGGGTGGGGGCTTCAGCGGGAATTTTCCATCATGTCGGTGTCAGTGGCTTTAAACAAACACAAACATCCCCTGAGACAGGATCAAAATTGCCCCCCCCCCAACGACAGACACCTGTAGACATGGCCCCCCAGAACTCTCCTAACTCCCCAAAGACTCTCCCCTCAGAGTCACCCCCTGCCCTTAAGACAGATTCCCATGTGCCCCCCACAGCCTCCCCCCGCCACGGGCCTGCTGGGTTCCATGCTCCCATCTCCCCTCCTTTGCCATCTACAACACACACAGACCTCTCTGGCCCATGGACTCCCCCTACCCATAACGCTGCAGGGACTGGAGCAGTGTGTAGGTGCATCACACCAACCTGAGCTGCAGGGGATGCTGTACTCAGCCTCGGTGTGTTCTACCTGAGCCGCAGGGGGCGCTGTACTCAGCCTCTGTGTGTTCACCTGCAACAGCAAGGGATGTAAGGAACAGAGGAGAGACCCAGTGGGGGGATGAGAACCCCTCCCCCTAATCCCACACAGGCAGAGTCTGTTACCCCAGCCCCAGGGGATCTCTCCTGTAGGTCTGACCCCTAGAAGGGAGTGGGAGGTCGCCCCCAGCTGTCTGAGTGGGGCTGTGCGCTCTCTCCCATCACTCATCTCCAACTAAGTCAGACGGGCTCAGCAATCACCCCTGAACCGTCCCTCAAAACGCTCATGGAAACCGTCCTGCCACCTCCTGGGCCCAGCACAAAGGATTCTGGGGGCGTCTGAGGAGCTGGCTGGCAGGGTAAATGTGGGGACCCTGAAGGGGCGGGACTTGCCTGCCCCTACTGGGATGGCCCCAGTTACACCAGCCCCACCATCCCCACTAGACCAACGAGCGCATGGCTCCCATGTCCCTCGTGGTGAGCCGACCCTACAGCTCGAACCCGGGAAGGCTCTGACCTGAGTGGGATTTACGGAAATGGGGCACTTGGACCCTGGGAAGCTTTCAGTGACCCCAGGCCCTGAGTGTGACACAGGTCACAGGGAGCAGGGGGTTGCAATGGCACTACCCTCTACCCAGGCACCCTGGGGGTGACACAGTGCCCACAGGAGTGACTGTAATTGGGGCAGAGCCAGGACTGGACACCCTGTCTGCAGCCACAGACTGTACCATGGGTCCACGGGAGCAGCTCTGCCAGGGCAGGACTCACCCGTCTCATAGTAATCGTACAGTCTCACTGGGGCTGCTCTGAAATTCTCCACATGGAAATCCTGCTTCAGGGAGAAGGTGAAACTCGCCGCCTCCTTCGTCAGCTACCGAGAGAGTGACAGAGCAAGCGCCTGGGCTGAATGTCTGCACTGGCGGCTCTAACCCACTTCTCCCCGAGGCTTGGACTGGCCAGCCAACCTCCCTCTGCCCCTGCGGCCTGGAGCAGTGAGAAAATGCTCCCCTCGAATCCCTGTTCCACCCCCTGCAAAATGTGACCCCTTTCATCACACTCAGGGCCCAGCTCCAGCCTCCCGCACCCTGAGCTCCCCGTCGCCCCATTCACGGCCCTCCCTGGGGTTTAGCTGAGTCTGATCCCATCTCCCCATCCTTTATGGAAACTGTTAGGGGAGATTTCAGTGACCCCAACTCTGTGAGTGTGACACAGAGCCCACGAGAGCAAGTGTAACTGGGCTTGAACCAGGGCAGGACACACCCTCCCCATTTACGCCAGGCCCCCCAGAACTCCGAGCCGCCCGCACTCACCTGGTCCAGATAGAGCGTCACTTGGTCATTCTGCACCTCCAGTCTCTTCACCAAATGCTGCTTCTCCAGCTAGGAGCAGAGGGAGGAAACGGCTGAGCCAGGAACGGAGGGGCTGGGGCTGGAGTCTCTGCTCTGCTGGGGGCAGGGACATGGGGCACCAAATGCTCCTGTGGCCAAGGGGCCTGGCTGCCACCCCCCATGTCAGTCACAGCTGAGCACTGGGAGTTGCTGGGGGAGGGGCGAGAGTCTAGACATGGGCGTTCTGTTGTAAGGGGAGAGAAGCAGGGTGAGGACCTGCTCAGTGACTGTATGGGAGACCCAGGGCTGCCCAGTGCCCCACTGCAGGGGGCAGGGCTCTGCAGGAGGAGCTCGCCCTGGGGGTCAGAGCCGCAATCTGTGTTCTCCTGGGGGTCTGGGCTCTCCCCCATGGATCAGCCCCTGGTTTCGTGCTGTGACTGGCCCGGCCTGTTCTCCTCCCTGTGAAGCTCACCTGCCGCAGGGAGCTCTGGACGGGGACGTAGCCGGACGGCAGCTTGGCCTCGATGACGGCCATTTTGGTGGCTGAGCGCTCCCCGCTGTACCTGCAACAGGAGCCATGCACTGAGCTCGGGGTTTGCCCTGGATACCGACCCCAGGGGGTGGATGGAGGATGGGGAGAGGCCTCCCGTCTTCTCAGCCCTGCAGGCGTCTCTAATGCCCTCTGACTGCTCTGGGCTGTGAGCCCCGCTAGCCCCCGGCCAGCCCTGAGCTCCCCAGGCAAGGGGCCCGGCCCCAGGAGCTCCTTGGGAGCCGACTGTCCATTAGATCAGCCCCGGGACCAGCCCTTTAGTCCCTGGGACATTCCAAGGGCCCCCTGTCTCTTCCCCGAGCCCTGTGGGGGGATGGTTCCCCAGCGATACCTGTCCCGTCCCAGCCCTGCAGTGGGGTGGCTCTGCCCCAGCCATTTTCCCACTGCTTGGAGCTTGTCCCTGCCCCTGCCCCTGGGAGGTCGGATCCAGCGCGGTGGGGGGCTGGGTGTGGTGTTTTAGATGCTGTTTGTGATTATTAGCAATGTGAGCCTGTAGGACAGGAAACAGGGGGGAGGTGTTGAGCCTAGGCTGAGTTAGAGCTACAGAGGGGTGCAACAGCAGCTTTGTAAAAGGTCTCACTGTTGTTAAATAAAGTCTGTTAAAGTTTGTTAGTACCTTGCCTGCCTGATACAACATTTTGGTGACGAGGATGGACCTTCTGCTTCTGAACCCACCTGCACCCTTTCTGCAAAGCCCAGGTGAGCCTCCAATTGCTTTTACTGTCTGGATCCATATGTTTGAGACTTATCTGCTTGCAATCAGTGCTACAGAGATTTCTGAAGTAAGAAAGCATGCTCTGCTAATCCACTGCCTTGGAGCAGAAGGGCAGCGTATATTTTACACTTTTCCCCTTGCAGATGATAAATATGAAACTGCACTCACTGCATTTAAGAACTTTTTTGTGGCAAAAGTGAATGTAGTAGCTAATTGCTACAGATTTTGCCACCGTGAGCAGAAACCACAGGAGACTATAATGCAGTATATTGCTTCCGAGGAGTCTGATTGTAACTTGTGACTTTGGGAATATGGCAGATGAGATGATTAGAGACTAGCTCATTGAGAAAACAACCATACTTTGTGTAAGAGAAGGCTTACTTCTAGAACCACTACTTACACTAGAAAAAGCAATAACCATTGTTACCCAGATTGAGTCAGCTACCACAGAAGCCAAAATAATGAGCCTGGGTACAGAAGGCACAGTCCAGGCTGTGACTCCTTTGCAGAAAAGTTCACTATCACTGCAGACAAATAATTACAAGAGGAAAACTAACGAAAAACCACAGAATCAGCAAATGCAAAGTACAGTAAAGGCATGCTTTCACTGTGGATCCCCACGACACCTTGCAAGCTATGCAGGATGTCCTGCAAAAGTAGCTCAGTGAAATCATTGCAAAAAGGTTGGGCATTTTGCTAAAATATGTCACAGTAGCCAGTCCAATCAACAGGTGCGTGCAGTTACAATACCAGATGTTACTGTGCTGAGCATGGACAAAATCACTACTACATATATTCCAGAACAGATCAAGTGCACTGTAAATGTTTCTGCCATGCCCTCAGGAGAACCACATTCTATTCAGCTAATGTTGAACACTGGCTCAGCAGTATCCATACTCCCTGATTCCATCTAGTTGCATTACTTTAAAGATGTGCTTCTTACCGAACCCAAACTTCACTTGCGGTGCTATTTGAAAAACCAAATTCCAGTCCTTGGCTGCCCGCCAGCAACAGTGACTTTTGGTGATTGTTGCGTAACTGCAGAGTTCTGCATTGTCCACAGAGGCACTCCTGTCCTTGGCAGAGATCTATTGGCTGCTTTAAACCTAAGGGTAGCTAATGGACAAATTGATCTTCCTCAGCAAAGCACTCTTGCAGCACACACATCAGCTTCAGCTGGGACCCAAGAGCAGGTTGAGGAGAAACTCAGCTGTGCTTATGGGTTTCTGCATAAAGTTAAAATGTGGAATAATGGGATGCCTGTACGACAGAAGTTACGGCATTTACCGTTTTCAGTCAGGGAAGCTGTTTCAGAGGAACTTAAAAAAACTCGTTCAAAAGGACATTACTGAAGAGATTGACTCCTCGGAATGGGTTTCACCTGTAGTAGTGACGCGGAAGAAGGATGGAGGCATTTGCCTTTGTGTGGACTTAAGGGAGCCAAATAAAGCTATTGTGATTGAGAGCCACCCTCTTCCTCACATAGAAGAAGTATTTGCAGAACTCCGTGGAGCAAAGATGTTTTCTATTCTTGATTTGCAGAGCACATACCATTAGGTTATGTTGCATGAAGATAGCAGAGACCTCACAGCATTTATTACACGTGAGGGACCATTTCGTTTTAAACGTGTTCCATACGGTCTTGTATCTGCCCCAAGTGCCTTCCAAAAAATGATGTAATTGATTCTGAAGAATCAACAGGGAGTTCAGTGCTATCTGGATGATATTATCGTGTTTGGAAATACTTCTGAGGAGCATGACAATAACCTGCAGTCTGTACTAAACTGCATCAGCACAGCAGGCCTCAAGCTCAATAGGTCTAAATGCAAATTTAGACAAACTGAACTCTCCTTTCTGGGGCATACAATTTCACCAGCTGGACTAAAACCTGATCCAGATCATATCCTGGCAATTTCAAATGCTCCTCGTCCAACAGATTTGCAAACCTTACGTTCCTTCTTGGGTCTTACCTCCTGGTATGCAAAATTCATTCCCAATTATGCTTCTGTCATTGAACCATTACAGGAATTACTATGGAGAAGTTCAACCCTGGTGTGGACAACGGACGCACAAGTTAGTTTGAAAACTGTGAAAGACTTGATTGTACATAGTCCTGTACTTGCACTATTCAGTCCTGCATTGCCCACAATTGTGACTACTAATGCTTCTAATTATGGACTTGGGGTTGTCCTCACACAACTTCATGAGGACAACACAGAGAGAACTGTTGCATTTGCTTCAAGGACACTAAGTGATGCTGAAAGAAAATATTCTACAGTCGAAAAAGAAGCACTTGCTTGTGTCTAGGCTACTGAAAAACGGAGAACTTACCTGTGGGGCTGCACGTTCAAGCTGCACATGGACCACAGCCCTTTGACAACATTGCTAATCACAAAAGGACTGGGAAGAGCAGGAAACCGTTTTGCTAGATGGTCTGCAAGATTGCTCTCTTTCAATTATGAACTGGAATATAAGCCTGGAAACCAAAATGTGGTAGCTGATTGCCTTTCTTGCTTGCCTTTGTCTTCACCAGATGGTCCCCCAGAGGATGAGGATGAAGTAGTTGTGTTTATTACAAGCATTCTTTCTGCAGTTACAAGAGAGCAATTCCAATCTGCTTGTTCAGTGCGTCCAGCTCAGCAAAAGCTAAAGGAATTTCTGACAAAGAGATGGCCCAGCAACCCTAAAAACCTTGACCTTGTGAGTTTTGCTGCCTTATTTTAGAGTTCAGGATGAACTTTCTTTGCTTGATGGCTGTGTGCTACGAGGTATACACCAGCTACTTGTACCAGAAGAATTACAGTCAAAACTTATACACCTGGCACACGATTCTCATCAAGGAATTGTCAGAACCAAACAACGACTACAGGATCTGTATTGGTGGCCAGGGATGGACTCCCAAACTGAAGCGATCGTAAAATCCTGTGTCACTTGCCAAATGCATGATAAGACAGCAGTGGCATGTACCCCACCACTACAGCCTGTTCCTCTTCCTGACTCTGCATGGGAAGAAGTTGCAATTGACATTGTAGGACCCTTTAATACTGCTCCAATTGGCTGCGGTTATGCATCACTTTAATAGACTATTTCAGTAAATGGCCTGAGGTAGCATTTACATCACAAATCTCTTCTGCTACAGTAATTAAGTTCCTCTCTTCAGTTTTAGCAGGGAAGGTAACCCTAAAGAACTGGTTTCAGATAATGGTAGTCAATTTACTTCCCTGGAATTTGAAACTTTTCTAGCAGAGAGGAACATTTTACATAGAAGATCATCCCTATATTACCCTCAAGCCAATGGGGAAATCAAACGGTTTAACAGAACTTTGAAAGAGAGTTTGCAAACGTCTAAACTGGAAGGGCAACTGTGGATAACCTTCACTACTGATTTCTTGCATGTCTGGCTACACGACATGCCACAACGCAAAGATCAGCCGCAGAGTTTCTGCATGGGAAACAGATGAATACTAAACTGAACATTGCTGGATTGTTAAAGGTAAGACCTGATGCCCCAAACAAGGATGATATGAGAAAAACGGTTGAACAGAACCAAGCAAAGTATAAGGCTTTCACAGACAAACGGTGGGGTGCTAAGGAAGGGGAAGTTATTCACCTTGCAGTAACTGAAGTTCTTCGAGATGTGTGTCCCTGTGGGTGCTCCACTCTAGGTGTCAGTGCGTCCCAGTCCCATTGATCAGAGATTTTCGATAGCAGTGCCTGGTTGGGATGCAGGAGCTCAGATGGTGTCTCCTGTCACATTGGAATCTTCCTGAGCTCCTGTGTCCCTCACCCCCCTCAGTTCCTTCTCTACCATGGAGCGATTATAGTAGTACTCCAAAGTAGAGGAGAGGAGGGTGGGGAGTGGAGCACCCACAGGGACACACATCTCGAAGAACTTCAGGTACTTCAAGGTGAGTAACTTCCCCTTCTTCTTCGAGTGCTGTCCCTGTGGGTGCTCCACTCTAGGTGAACATGTAGCAGTTCCCACTATGGTCGGTGGGACTTTGGAGACTTTGGAGATGCAGCAGTGACTACTGCAGAGAGTAGCGTACGGCCTACTATGGTGTCTACCGAGGTATTTTGCATGATAGCATAGTGTTTAGCAAACCGTGTGTTCAGATGACCGTGTAGCCGCTTTACAGAGGTCAGAAATGGGTACGTTATGTAGGAAGGCTATGGATGTTGACATAGCTCGAGTGTCATGATGCCTAATGCCTTTGGGCGGTTGAATATTTTGAATATGGTAAGAGGATCTGATGCAGTCAGAGATCCACTCGGACAGACGTTGTTTAGAGATAGTCATACCTTTTGATCTTTCGGTGATGGAGACAAAGAGTCCTGCTGTCTTACGAAATGGCTTAGTCCTGTCTAAGTAAAAAGTGATTGCTCACCTGATGTCGAGAGTATGCAGGGTTGCCTCGTGTGGAGTCTTGTGAGGTTTGGGATAGAAAGTAGGTAAGTATATAGGTTGGTGAAGGTGGATACCACCTTAGGGAGAAATTTAGGATGTGGTTTCAGAATGATTTTGTCTTTGGAGAAGATTGTGTAGGGAGGATGGGTTGTCAGGGCACTTATTTCACCTACTCTCCTTGCTGATGTTATTGCAGCTAAGAAAGCTACTTTTGTGGACATATGGAGAAGAGAGGAGGTAGCCAAGGGTTTGAATGGAGGTTTCATGAGAGCACAAAAAAAGAGGTTAAGATTCCGTGTAGGTAAATCCCAGGGTAGAGATTTTGCAAGCCCTTAAGAAATCGTTTTATGGTGGGATGGGTAAAGAGTGAATAACCTTCTAACAATTCGTGGAAGGTGGTAAGCGCCACTAGATATACTTTGATGGAGCTGAGCGAAAGTCCGTCCTGTTATAGTTTGAGGAAGTAGTCCAAAATGTTAGGAAGAGTCACCATATTGGGCATTAAGTGATTATGTGAGCACCGGAGGGCTTCCACTTCTGCAAGTAGGTTTTACGAGTAGAGTCTTTCCTACTGTGCAGGAGGACATGTTGGACCTGCTTGGAGCAGGCTAATTCATGGGTTTGGAACCATGAAGGAACCAGGCTGTCAGGTGGAACTTTTGGAGATGGGAGTGAAGAACCTGACCGTTGTTCTGGGAAAGGAGGAGGAGGGCCTGTTGGGGAGAGCCCATGGATGACGGGAGGACATGCGGAGTGGGTAAGGATACCATGTCTGTCTCGGCCAAGCTGGGGCAATAAGTATGACCCGATCCTTGTTGTCTATGATCTTCCACAGAACCCTGTGTAGCAGGGGGATTGGTGGGAAGGCATAGAGGAGAGAGTTGTACCACAGGATGAGGAACGCGTCTTCTAGAGATGCAGTCCTGAGTCCTGCTCTGGAGCAAAATAGGCGACTTTTTCGATTCTGGGTTGTGACAGAGGTCTATCGATGGGTGCCCCCAGGGGAGAAGAGCTATTGAAGTATTGCAGGGTGTAGTTCCCATTCGTGTTCTGTTGAGAAGTGCCTGCTGAGCGTGTCGGCAGTAGTGTTGTGGCAGCCTGATAGGTAGGAAGCGATGATTTGTATTTGATGCTGTATGCACCAATTCCATAGTTGGGTTGCTTCCCTGCAAAGGGAAGGTGATCGGGCTTCCCCTTGCCTGTTGGTATAGTACATACATGCTATGTTGTTTGTTAAGACCCAAATAGATTTGTTCTTTATAAGGGGAAGAAAGTGAAGGCATGCTCGCCTGACTGCTCTGAGCAATAAGAGATTTATGTGTAGGTGTGTCACATGCGGACCTCTGGCCTTGTGCCCTGTGCCCCAACCGATTAGGGAGGCGTGTGTGGTGAACATTATCATTGGGGATTGTTGCTGGAAGGGAACACCTGTGCAAAGGTTCTCTGGTCTTGTTCACCAATGTAGAGAAGCTAGAACATTGGGAGAAGGAGTTAGGAGTATCCCTAAGGTGTGTCTGTGGGGTTTGAAATTGGAATTGAGTCAGCCCTGAAAACATCTCATCTGTAGCCTGGCGTACTGGACCACAAGGGTGGTGGCTGCCTTGTGGCGAAGAAGCTGTAGGCAGATTCTTGCCTGTGTCCAGGGATGAATGGAGAGCGTGCGTATGAGCTATGTGATAGTGAGGAATCTGTGATATGGAATCAAGGCTCTGCTTTGGATTGAGTCAATATGAGCTCCGATGAACTCGATCTGTTGTGTAGGTGTCAGGGTGGATCTTTGAATGTTTGTCTGGAGGCCTAAACTGTGAAAGAGGGAGATGGTGAAGCGAGTAGCTTGAAGTGTCTTGCCATAGGAGTTGCCCTTGATGAGGCAATCGTCCAGGCAGGGGAAAAGCGGGATCCTCTGCTTGTGGAGGTGAGCCACGACCACAACTAGAGTTTTGGAAAAGCCACTCAGCGCTGTGGAGAGGCCAAAAGGAAGAACTTTGTACTGAAAATGGCCATGACCAATTGTAAATCGGAGGAAACGTCTGTGAGCTGGATTAATTGATATATGAAAACAAGCGTCCTGTAGGTCAAGGGCTGTGAATCAGTCCCTTTGATCCAGTGCAGGAATTATCGTGCCTAGTGTGACAATCTTCAATTTTTGTATTGTCACGAATCTATTCAGTCGGTGTAGTTCCAATACAGGCCTCCATCCCCCAGTCTTTTTCTGGGTCAGAAAGTAATGGGAGTAGAACTTTTTCCCTCGATGTTGTGTCAGCACAGTTTCCACTGCACCTAGTTGTAGAAGGTGAGCTACTTCTGTGCGAAGTAAGCGCTTGTGAGAGGGGTCCCTGAAGAGGGACATGGGAGGGGAAGGGTAGGAGATGAATGGGATAGAATAACCAAACTGAACTATTTCGAGAACCCTGTTGTCCTGTGTAATTTGCTGCCAGGCATGTTGGAAACTCCGGAGGCGGTAGCCAAATGGACAAGTAGGTCGTGGAATCAAGGGGTGGTCACACAGAGCCTCGACCAACGCTTCAAAATTGCTGTTTATTCCCGGGTGACTTGAGCTCGATTTTGTCTGCACGTAGGGGGTCTAGCGCGATTCTTATTCACACCGTACGGTTTGGGTTGAGGCCGATAATATTGTTGTGTGCGCGTTCTTTGGTAGGGTTGGTATTTTTGTCTCCTGGGAAGAGATGGGTGAATGCCCAGGGTGCGCAGAGTCGCTCTAGAATCTTCCATGATGTGAAGCAGTTCGTTGGTTCTTTTAGAAAATAGTTTGTTTTTATCAAAGGGAAGGTCCTCCACTTTGGTTTGCAGATCTTTAGGGATGCCAGAAGCAGAAAGCCATGAAGAGCTGCACATGGCAGCCTGTACTACTACAGCAATTGTAGTAGTACAGGCTGCTATGTCCGCCATGTCTAAGGAGGCTTGGAGGGCCATCCTGGAAATCAATTGGCCCTCGCCCAGAATTGATTCAAAGTATGCTCTCCTATCCTCCGGAATGTAGGAGCGAATTCAAAAAATGTATTGTATTTATCAAAGTCATAGCTGGCGAGGAGTGCAGAATAGTTTGCAATCCTGAATTGTAGAGTGGAGGACAGGTAAACTTTGTGATCCAAAACGTCTATGCATTTAAGGTCTTTGTCCTGCGGGGTGCATCCATATTGTGGCTGTTTCATCTTTTGTGGGACTGCGTCCATGACGAGAGAGTTTTGTGGGTGAGAAAATAGGAAGTCAGCATTCTTAGCCGGAACATAGTATTTACATTCAGCCTTTCTGCAGGCTAGTAATGAAGCTGGAGATTGAGGCACAGAAGCAGGTAGTGATTTTGTGAAAGAAGTCTGAGGGTGAGTGGCAGGAAGATGTGGCCAATCGTGCCATTGAGGCCAAGGCATAGCGTAAGAGAATCCAGGTGCCGCCCATGGGAAGGGGAGGGAGGGGGAAAGGAGGGCAACATAAGGAAACTGAGGCTGTTGGCTGTTGGCCATAGCCTGAGGTGGAATAGGTTCTGGTGGAGGAGGAGAGGCAGGTGAGGAGAACTCCGTCTGCTGCTACAGATTGGGTTCACTGTCAGTGAAGGTAGCCAGTTCAGGTGGTGAGAGTGGCTGTTCAAAGAATGAGCCCTGTGTATCCAGGAGCAGAGAGTTAGGCCATGGTTGCACTGGCACTTTATAGCGCTATAAAGCCCCCAGGAGCGCTATAACCTACTACCTGTCCAC
Source organism: Dermatemys mawii (assembly GCA_007922305.1). NCBI lineage: Eukaryota > Metazoa > Chordata > Testudines > Dermatemydidae > Dermatemys > Dermatemys mawii. The sequence goes on from ML677408.1 coordinate 3,638,339, forward strand.
ACTGGCAAGGCATGTAGAGCGCTATAACCACGGAGTTATAGCGCTCCTGGTAATCCACCTCCGCACGGGGAATAAGGGCTGTAGCGCTCCCGCTGTAGCACTATGGAGAGAATGTAGACACCCACTGCGCTACAAGTGATCTCTTCAGATGCCTGGAGCCATTTAAGGCAATTGACGTCTCTTCCCTTTCTTTTGAACTCGGCTGGAGGAATGCGGAAGTACCTTTTTAGAGTTTCTCACTTAACTTGGCAGATAAGCAATGCAAATGTTTAAGGAGGGAACCTGTGTGAAAACAAAGCCTGCTAATCTTCTCTGTGAACGGCCACGCGCTGACAGGCTCTCAGAAGGTCAGAAAAACCACTTGCTTTCTCCCTCCCCATACACACAACATGTCCCCCCTCACCCCCCTCATTTGAAAAGCACGTTGCACCCAGCTGAATGCTGGGATACCTGCCCTAATGCGCTGCTCCCAATGCCGCCTGAAGTGCCACAAATGTGGCCACGCTATACCGCTGGCGGGTGTCAGTGTGTCCATGCTATAGCGCTATCCCTATAGCTGTATATGAGGACAGCTATAACCAATACCGCTATAAACGTGTAAGTGTAACCATGCCCTTAGGCTCAGGTGGCACTGAGAGGTTGTATTGAGTAAGGAATTGTTGCTCCTGCTCCCCAGTCAGCTCTGAGCCTGCTCTGTGCTCTGTCTCTTTAAGAGCTGAAAGTGAAAGTAAAATCGGTGCCGTGGTTTGTGAGGAGGTGCCCAGGGGGTCTGCTGCTGCTGCGAGGCAGGAGGCAGGCTGCTGCAAAAGTTCTTTTGGGTACCTGGGCTATTTTTAGCCCTGCGGAAGTGGTGCCGACGTTCTTGGCACCTGAGCAGAGCGCACAGTCGGCACCAGAGCTATTTTTAGCCCTGAAGGGGTCCGACATTCTTGTTGGGCAGTCGGGACCGCGGCTATTTTTAGCGCTGAAGCGCTGCATGCTGCTGAAGCCTTCCCACTAGGGGAGGTTGAGTCCCTGCCTCTGTGCTCTGTGGAAGCTGTGGCTGAGGCATTAGAAGGGGCTGCGGTGCCTGCCTTTGGCACTGTCAGCTCAGCGGGTAAGGATCTCGCACGAGACCCCTTACCCTTGTTAAAGTCTCTCCTATGAGACTGCTGTGCTTCTTGCCTCTGCTCCAGAGAGGGTGAAGCTACGCGTCCACTCCGATCAGATCTAGCCGGGGAGCGTATGAGAGCGGGTTTAACTTTCCCCGTCTCCGAAGGCAGCTGCAGGGATTTTTCCATCAAGAGCATTTTAAGCTGCAGGTCCCTGTCATGCCGAGCCCTTGACTTAAGGTTCATACAGTGGAGGCACTTTGTGGGGATGTGGGTTTCCCCTGAGGCACTTCACACAATGTGAGTGGCAGTCTGACCGTGGCATGGAGTCCTGACAGGAATCACATCTTTTGAATCCTGGGGCCCCTGGCATATTGAAGTAGAAATGGCAGGGGAAAGTGTCTCACCAGGAGACAAACCTGAAGAGAATGTGGGTTTTTTCCCCCCTTCAGTAACAAATTTTGTAACTACAGTAAAGGAAGGAAAATAATTAGGATGTAACTAATAACTAATTCTATATTGTTTGTTGCTTTTTTCCTACAGAGACCAGGGAAGAGAAGCAGCACTGCTCCGAGTCCCGTCTTCAGCCAGGGATGGTAGAGAAGGAACTGGGAGGGTGCGGGACGCAGGAGCTCAGGAAGATTCCAGTGAGACAGGAGATACCATCTGCGTGCCTGCGTCCCAACCAGGCACTGCTACCAAAAATCTCGGATCAACGGCGTCCGGACACAGCGACATCTTGAGTGGAGCACCCATAGGGACAGCACTTGAAGAAGAACCAAAGTTTGAGTGCGAGTCCTTCGTTAGAATAAGAAAACCTGGACTTTTACACAAAGGGGACCATATATTCACAGCTCCTCTTAAAATCACAGAGAAGAAGGGACCTGACATCTATCGACTTTCTGATAGGCAGGAATGGAAGGCTTCTTATCTTGCACCTGTCTATGCACCGAGAGGAGATTATGCCAACACCCAGTCTGCATTGGATGACTTCACCGTAGTACCAACACAACAAAACGTTGCACTGGAACCGGGATTTGAGAGGCGGTCTGTCAGACCCAGACGACGACCTGTCTGGACTAGACACTATGTTATATAGTATTTACAGTGTTTTCAGTGTAACAAATCTGCCAACAGTATAGAGTCTTGTTCCATATTTGTTGCTGTGATTAGAACAACCACGGTTATTTTAAATGAGAGAGTTTCTTAAGAGAGGAGGGAACGTGGTGTTTTAGATGTTGCTTGTAATTATTAGAACCGGGAGTCTGTAGGACAGGAGACAGGAACGAATGGGGAGGAGTTGAGCCTAGGTTGAGTTAGAGCTTCAGAGGGGTGCAGCAGTAGCTTTGTAAGAGATTTCATTGTTGTTAAAGTCTGTTAAAGTTTGTTAGTACCTTGCCTGCTTGATACAACACTGGGGCTGGTACCGGGCGTGCAGGACGAGGCTGAAGCGGGATCTGGCGCTCTCAGTGCACTCCTTCGGCTCCGTCTCCACTCGCAGGTCAAAGGTCGCGGCACTCTTTGGGGGCGGCACGTTGTAGCGCAGAATCAGCTGGGAGAAAAGCAAGAGGATTGGGGCAGAGCCTGCTTCCTCAGCCACAGAAGATCAGAGCCTGGGCCCAGAGCCAGGCGCCGTGGGGCAGTGCAAGG
>ML677408.1:3662471-3673657 GCA_007922305.1 Dermatemys mawii
CTGAGGGGTGCGCAACGGACTTTGTGGGCGCTCCCCTGCCTGAGGGGCGCGCAACAGACTTTGTGGGCGCTCCCCTGCCTGAGGGGCGTGCAACGGACTTTGTGGGCGCTCCCCTGCCTGAGGGGTACGCAACGGACTTTGTGGGCGCTCCACCTCCCGACGCTAATTCCCCTGTGACCGGGAGGTGTGGCCCAGGCGTGGGGGTGAGGCAGTAGCTCCTCACTGCCCCCCAGTGGCCCAGAGGGCCTACTGACCCACGTACACCCACGTACAGTTTCCTATTTGTGAGGCAGCAGGGAGTGGGGCGGAGTAACCTGGAAATGTTGCAGGGGAGTTTTACTGGGACGGTTGGCATTAGTGATGGGATAGCAGGGGGTGACTTCACTGGAGGAATGATATCTGAGCCTGTAACCTGTAAGGAGGGGTATTGGGGCGAGGTGACACCTGTAAGGAGGGGTATTGGGGCGAGGTGACACCTTCTGCCCGGGAAACTGGACAAAGGCTGGAGGAGGAGACAGGGGAGGCTGGGTGAGATGGCTTTTTGGGGGTTTTGGAGCAGGCTGGGGAAATGTAGCAAGCCCCAGGGCTGGGGATAAGCTCCCTGCTCCCTAAAGGGACCAGTCCAAGGGGTTCTGTTTGTACCTATAAGCTTTATTTGAGACTGTGTTCCTGTCATCTAATAAACCTTCAGTTTTACTGGCTGCCTGAGAGTCACAGTGAATCACAGGAAGTGGGGGTGCAGGGCCCTGACACCTCCATACTCCGTGACACTAATATTTAACCTAGACCTCCCCCACTGCAACTTGAGACCATTGCTCCTTCTTCTGTCATCTGCCACCACTGAGAACAGCCGAGCTCCATCCTCTTTGGAACCCCCCTTTAGGTACTTGAAGGCTGCTCTCAAATCCTCCCTCACTCTTCTCTTCTGAAGACTAAACAAGCCCGGTTCCCTCAGCCTCTCCTCAAAAATCATGTGCCCAGCCTCCTGATCATTTTCGTTGCCCTCCGCTGCACTCACCAATTTGTCCACATGCTTTCTGTAGTGGGGGGCCCAAAACTCCAGATGTGGCCTCCCCAGCGTTGAATAAAGGGGAATAATCACTTCCCTTGATCTCCTGGCAATGCTCTGACTAATGTAGCCCAATATGCCATTGGCCTTCTTGGCAAAAAGGGCACACTGTTGATTCATATCCAGCTTCTCGTCCACTGTAACCCCCAGGTCCTTTTCTGCAGAACTGCTGCCTAGCCATTCGATCCCTAGTCTGTAGCAGTGCATAGGATTCTTCTGTCCTAAGTGCAGGGCTCCGCACCTGTCCTTATTGAACCTCATCAGGTTTCTTTTGGCCCAATCCTCTAATTTGTCTAGGTCCCTCTGTATCCTGTCCCTACCCTCCAGCGTATCCACCACTCCTCGCAGTTTAGTGTCATCTGCAAACTTGCTGAGGGTGCAGTCCACGCCATCCTCCAGATCATTAATGAAGATATTGAACAAAGCCGGCCACAGGACTGATCCTTGGGGCACTTCGCTTGATACCGGCTGCCAACTAGACATGGAGCCATTGATCACTACCCGTTGAGCCCAACAATCTAGCCATCTTTCTATCCACCTTATAGTCCATTCATCCAATGTGTGGTGATGAATGGCCAAGATGCCAATGGCATGGCACAGTTCCAAGGCATCACCATGGGACTCTATTGTCTCTTGCTTGGGACGAGACCCTGGAGCACAGACTGCAGGGACCAGTTCTGCCCCGGCTCCAGGCACCCACAAGACCTCATTGGGCTTTTCCATCCCTGATGCCCCGGCCTCTCTGATCAGAGCTCTGGGGCACAGATGGTCTGGCTGGCAAAGGGCACCATGCCCTGGCAGGGATGGAACAGGGGAATTCCTTACCCCAGACAGTCACGTGGACCCGCTCGGACCCCGCCAGGATGTTCGCAGGCACCTGCAAGGAGATTTCTTCGGACGCTGCGTAACATGAAGGCAAAGACACACCGTTAAAGGCCTGTTGGGAACCTGACCCTGCCTCCAGCCAATCAGATCCCTCCATTCCTCACCGTTCGGGGCTCTCGCCCAGTCACAGCCCCTCTCTCAATCCCAAGCTCCCTCCGCCATGGCACAGATGTGCCCTTGAGGGCGAGGGCTGGGGGTTCTCAGTGGAGGGTTCTGCCTGTAGGACTCGGTCTCTCTCCTGGCCCCAGAGAGCCGGTGTGACGAGCTCTGCAGGGAGCATCGTACACAGGGGGCCAGGCTGAAGGGGAGAGGAGTTGTCGCAACAGGGGCCCCGTGAGACTTGGGAGCAGGAGCTGGACGTGCTCGAGCCTTCAGCCCATGGCAGACAGTTCCATAACTGCCCACCGTGGGGGGTGCACCTTCCCCGGGCATGGGACCTGGGCCCTGTCCCAGGCAGAACATTGGCCTGGACACCCCCAGCTCCAGTCTGGCCTGGTGGCTCCTGTGTCCCTAGCTGGGCTGTCCAGCAGCTCAGTCATCATTGACGTGCAGCAGCTAAGAGTCCTCGAGTTAGGGACACCCACTGACCCCGGACAGGCACTGGGCTCCTACCTTCCTGGCAGAGCAGGGAGCTGTGCGCCTTCTCCTCCAGGATCCCCCCCGGCTGTTGGGAAGGAGCATCAGAGAGAAAGTCAGGACAAGGGACCGCACAGATCACAGCCTGACAGGGCCTGCTAGGTCAGCCAGTGCCTCTAGCCAGGGCAGGATCATCCCCTACAGCCCGTGCTGTGGGGCTCGGGCACATCCAGCTCTCAGCGCCCCAGCAATGGGGCTCCCATCCCTTCCCCGGGGGGACTGTTCCCAGCCCAGCAGATCTCGCAGCTTCGTCCCCTTCAGCGCGGAGCTTCCCTCTGCTAGTTCCTTCTGCTAGTTCCCTTCACCCACCCCGCTCCTCCAAGCCCTGCCGTGTGTCACACTCAGCCGTCCCTTTGGGGCTAACCCCCGTCTCTGTCAGCCCCAGGACTCTCCCACCAGCTCCCTGATCTCGCTGTGACGGGGCCGCGTGATGGGGCAGTGCAGGTCGGGGTCCAGGACGCGGATGGCGCGGTGCAGGGGCATTATTTTCTGTGGCAGGACAAAGAACAATCACCAGTGCAGACTCAGCCCACGGCTACCCAGGCACCGGATCTCCCTCCGCTCTGCCCAGAGGCCCCGACCAGACACACCTGGACCACCAGGGCCTTTGTCACGGTATCCACATGCTCCTGGGCTGGCAACGCGTCCAGGTCTTTGCCGCACAGCGCCTCGGTGCGCAGAGCTTCGGTCCTGACAGTGAAGTTCACCTCCCCTGCCAAGCAAGGCGAGAGATGCCCCTGTTAGACAGAGCAATGCCCCTGCCCGAGATAGAGAGGAGCCCGGGCCCGAGGGGCGTGAATAGTGGAAGGGGGAGGGGATAGGGTGTGAAGAAGGGAGAGAAAAGCAGAGAAAATGGAGAGAGAATGTGGAAGAAAAGCAAGAGAAGGAAAGAGGGGAAGGAAAGGACGAGGAAGACGATGAGTCGAGTGAAATGGGTTTCTCTGCCTTAGCCCTTGTGTGGGACAGCGAATGACAACGCAGAAATGGCCCCTCCCTGCTGAAATCACTGACAGCTGCATTATGTGGGGGAACCTCAGAATGTGACATCGCAGCAGGAAGCAGCCACGGCCAGCGGGACGGCAGAAGGGTCCTGACCTACAGGGCTTGGTCAGTGCGACCTCTGGAAGCGAGTGGGGAGAAACTTTGCTTGGATCTGATGGAATTTGTTAAGGCAGGTGACAGTAAACGTCTTCTCTCTATTTTTCCTGTCACCATTTCTCACTGTTATGCCCCATTCCTTGAACTCACTTGAAATCTCTCTTTGTGGTTCAGGAACCTGTTTTATCTCATCTCGAGCTTAAATTGAAGTGTCTGGGTGTGACAGAGTGGGAATGGTCTTAATGGTTCCTCTGAATATTGGGTGGGGATGGGAGACTCCCTTTTCTGAACCATACCTGAGGCTGTAACCTGAGCCCAGGAGGGGGATGGAGGAGGTGACACATTCTGTCTGGGAAAGAGACAAAGGAAAAGAGGAGGGGCTGGAGAGTGAGTTTCAGTTTGAAGCTGGCTGGGGAAAGCTAGGGAGGCACAGATGTGATCTGGCCTCCCTGACCCCCCAAAATGGATCGTGCTGAGGGGTCTGGTTCTCTATACCTACAAGGTCTGTTTTAGATCATGTTCCTGACATCGAATAAACCTCTGTTTTACTGGCTGGCTGAGAGTCACGTCTGACTGTGGAGTTGGGGTGCAGGACCCACTGGCTTCTCCAGGACCCCGCCTGTGCGGGCGCGCTGTGTGGAGCGCACGGAGGGGCAGCAGGTGCTGAATGCTCTGAGGTCAGCCCCAGGAAGGTGGAAGCTATAAGCTGTGAAGCTCCTACCTCTGGAGACAGGCTGTTCACCGAGAGGAAGCTTCCCCACAAAGTCCTAACTGGCTTCATAGGGAGCAGTTCCAGAGCATCGCCCCGGGGATTCCGTGACACTGGGCAACTCCATCGGGCACCAAGCCCTGAGCGACCCTGTTCTGCGTCCCCTCCTCACTCCAAGCACAGAGCTTCCAATGCCCCTTACCCGTCTGGCCCCCCATGCAGAGTCTCCAAAGGCCCCTACCTGCCTCTCTTGTGTGAAGGCTCCAGCAGCCCTTCTCTTTCCCCCTACATTGCAGAGCCCCCACCCATTCCCTGCCCCTCCCCTCCGGCACAGAGCCCCTCGCACTCCTTACCCAGGCTACTCGCTGTCACCTCCCACTGGAAGGTTTTCCCTTCGTCTGCACAGAGGCAGCTAATGTAGGCGCCGTCCACACCTGCCTGCACCTGGAACTGCGCAGACTCCGCCAGCGTCACTCGCACCTGTGGGGCCAACACGAGACCCCCCTTAGGGCTGTGGGGGATGCGCTCACATGCGCCAGCTTCAGGCCGAGATGTGGCCCCTCTAGAGCTCAGGCCCCCTCACCGCGAGGTGCTGACCCCAGTGGTCACAGGGTCACAGCCAGTGTCTGACGGTGCCACTCGCCAGCCTGCACCACTGCCCAGCTCCCCAGCCCCTGGTCACCGGCCCCAGCAGCCCCAGCAGCTCAGCCCCGGGCGGCGCTCACCTTGATGCTCTGCTGCAGGTAATTGAAGACGGTGGCCTTCAAGGCAAAGGCCTCTCCCCGAATTACGGAGTATGGCAAGGCCAGCTCCACAAAGAAGGGTTTGAAGGCCGTGAAGGTGGCCATGGGCGAGAGCCCAAAGCCCACCTCTGCCGTGCAGAACATCCCAGCTTTCCACTCCGTGATGGTGTCAGGCACCAAGACTGGGACGTCCTTGGAGCCCCCCTCGCTGGCCCGGGACGGACACAAACAGAGCGTCAGACACGTCTGCCCAGTGGGAATCGCCCATGAGCCCAGCCACCGGAGCTGTCCCTGCCCAACTCTCTGCTGGGCTGGGGCCCTGGGCCGGTGGCACAGAAACAAGCCAATCCCTGACAGCAGAGAGGGGAAGAGCTGTCAGTGCCCCCATCTCATCCCCTCCTCTGCCCCACACCAGCTAGCGCGGGATCCTTCCCAGCCCTGGGGCTCTCCGGGCTGGGCACAATGTCCCACTGGATGGGGGTTCCCCCTTCTGCAGCCAGACACGTCTCCCTGTCAGGGGGCGATTCCTGGGTATCAGCCTCAATTCCCCCGGCTCGGGATCCCCTGCCCCTCCCACTTGTACCTCATGTGCCACTCTCAATTGCCCGTTGCTGTGCTGGGTTCCTCTCCGCTGGCAACAGGCTACAGGAACCAGCCCCACATGGGCAACCTGCCCTCCCCCAGCCCGTGCGCCACCTCTGGGAGCTGCTGCTTTCGGGGGTCTGGCCTGGAGGCCGCTCCGCAGGGACGGGCTGTGACAGCTCCTCACTCACCCCACAGGGACCAGGTCCCACAGCCACGTCTCTGGGAAGTTCGCATGTGGCGCTGGCTCCTCCTGGGCGCTGGGTTCTGGTGCTAGCCGGCCATTGCTCACTGGGGTCCCTGCTGCAATATCCACACTTACTGCCCCTGGGATCGTGCCAAGAAAAGAGACAAAGGGGGGTTGAAGGAGCCTCACGCTGGTTTGGGGGCAAATCCAGGTGATGATTCATGTGTGTTTCCACCTGCAAAGTCTCAATGTTTGGGGAAATTTCAGGGACTGCACGTGGCCACCGGGAGCTCTGAGGACTGACCCCTGCTGGCAGGACTGGGGCTGGAGTGGGCTCAGGCTGGAGGTGTCCTAAGCACAGCACACACTGGTGGACTCAGCACGTGGGCAGGAGCCAGGGAGTCCCGAGCCCAGTCCCAGCTTTGCCTTGAGCAGCGTTAATGGTACGTTGCACTCCCAGAGCCATTCACAAAGAGCTGCTTGCCAGACAGGTCAAATCATTAGCCACACTGAGCAGCTGGGACATAGAGGCCTAGAGAGGTTCAGTGCGTTTCTACTGCAACCACCAAGCACGAGTGCGCATTGCAGGGCCCCATGTGATCACCTCCATACACCCAGCTTGACTCTCAGATCCCAAGGCAGCACATGGGGCTGGAGCTAGAAAAGCCATTGGTCTCCGTGTGAAGTGAGTGTATCTGAGCTGGAGTCACTGAGAGACAGGCAAGGAGCCAGGCGATGCCACAGTCACCACCCCTTGGCACAGTGCGATTAGCATGTGTATTGGGGTGGTGCCCACAGGAGATTGGGTACCCTCCCTCCACAGGCAGCTGCAGACCCTGCCTCAAAGAGCCTCCAGCCAAAGAGGGGGCAGCAGAGCTGAATTGGACGGGTCAGATCATCACGTGTGCCTGTTGTAGGATCAGCAGTGATCTGTATGCCATGCATACCTGTATTCCCAAAAAGACTGTTACACTTCCCTTTCCCCCTCCCACTTGTCTCCTCTCCCTCTTTGAATACATGTGAAGTGGCTTTCCCCCACTCCTCCCTCCCGGAGTGCTTATGAGATGAATGGGCTGTTGAAATGATAGAAGACAGAAGAGCTCCAAAGGTAGACAAGGTGTCTAGGACTCTAATTGGGCAGCGATCACACACCCAGTGCATGGACGCTGCATGGACCTGGCCTGAAGTGGAGTGTGATCAACCAGATGCAGCCAAGTCATCTCTAGTCACAGGCCAGGGGAAGGTGCCATGTGCTCTCTCTCTCACAAGCTTGTATCTCCCAAGAAGGCCCTTCGCCTGGACCCCCTGGCCAGTGGTTCACTAAGCTGCATTCCATCTGCCTTGGGAAGATTTATCCTTATCACACCACCCATTGCTTCGCTGTTGGACACTTACCCTGAAAGATCCTGACATCTCCAGGGCTCTGCCTATCCTGGGAGTGTGAGTATGTGAGTGAGTGTGACCTGACTCCCCCGTTCTTTGGGACTTAAATATCAATGTAATAAATGTGCTGCTTTCTGCCAAACTCTGGTGGGTCATTAATCCTCCCCAAGCTTTCTAGCTGGCCCATATTTTGGGTAACAGTGCCCAACTCCCACTGAGAACACTGAAGAAACCCTCCCACCCTGGCCCCACTGAGAACAATGGAGAATCCCCACCCACATCAAAACCCAGGTCCCAGGCCCAGTCTACGAGCCCACAGGGCCATCTCCCGTCAGAGGGCCGAGACGGCATTTGGAATTGCTGATCAAGAGGGATGGCAGTGCCCAGTCCACTGACCTAGTGAGGAAAATGTGGGACCATGCCAGACAGCCAAGGATCGGACTCTATGATATCTTAAAGAGTGTCCACCTTCACAGGGCTCTGTGGTGTTGGCGTTGGTGAGAATTTTCAAAGCCGCATCCTGGGTGAAAAGGAAGACAGAGGAAAAAGCAACAGGAGCTGCTAAAATACCGGAATGTTGCATCATACTTTGGCCTTTTTACTCCCCCACCTACACTGGAAGCAACGAGAACGCTGGGGGAACAAAGGCTTCGACTGAGGAGACCGGTCCCAGGCTTACAAGGGGAAGCCTGTGTACTAAGAACTGTAACTTCTAGAGTGGTGAGAAAACGGCTTGATCCAAACACTGCCTAGTGTAATAAGGTTTAAGATTTAGACTGTGAACTTACCTTTTATTTTCTTTGGTAATGATCTCTGACCTTTTGTGCCCACCAATTATAATCACTGAATCACTCTCTTTCTGTAGTTAATAAATCTGTGTTATATTTTACAGAAAACAGCATGATTTGGTTGAAATCTTGGGAAATCTCAGCTGAGGTTACAAAGGCCAATGTGTCCTCTCCACATCGAGGGAGGGGCGGACTGGGTAATGAATTTATACTGGTCAGCCCAGGGCAGGACAGTGCAGTTCCGGGGTGCAGAGCGGGGGCCTTGGGAGATTGGCTGGTGCCTTTCTCTGTGTGATTCATGAGTGGATCTGGGAGCATTCATACAATGTAGCTGGGTCGGGGGCTCCCCATGCTGTTGTGCTGAGACATCACAGTGCCTGGAGGGGTTTGCTGTTTGTCATTAGCAAAGCATTGTGGGAGACAGCCCAGGCTGGAGAGTTAAGGGGCAGAGCAGTATCCCAGTTCCAGGTTGTACCCGGGGATCCCATCACACAGAGCTGTGACTGCGACAGGAGGAGAGGGGCACGGGACCCTCGAAGGCTCCAGTCTGCCTCAGTCCAGCTCTGAGGAGCCTGCTTGGATTCTCTGAACCGGTGCTGGAGCTTTGCCCTTCCCTCTGGTCCAGGCTCATTTCCTTGTCGACCCTCTGCAGGAACGGCAGCGTCTGCACGTGGCTCTTACAGCCCTTGAAACCGTCGCCCTCAACCCCAGATTTCAGGCTCGGGCAAAAACTTCCAAATGGAGCCACTGCAGAGCGGAGGCAACGGGCGCAACTCGCAGCCTCTGAAACCTGCCCCGGGTGGGACCTGAACTCACAACCCGTGGGCACCCAGCGATTCATGGGCCACAGCACGTCCCCTCGCACCCCTTGGTTACTGCCTGCAAACTTGCTGGCATCCCGCTCTCTGGGGCTTCAGTCCCAGAGTGTGGGACCTGACCAGCTTCAGGGGACCTGAGTCCCTCCCTGCCAGGTTCTGACCGTTCCCCTCAGTAACGGTGGGATATTGGTCCCTAGAGTTGTGGGGGAGGGGGCACGAGCTGGGGTAAATCCCAGGTAGCTGAGATCAGTTGGGGAGAATCAGAGCCAGAGCTGGAGCCCCAAGTGTGGGCAAACAGCAGGATGAGAACTGGGCGGTCGTGTAAACACGTTTTACGAGGGGGGCTGTATCTCCCCACCCCCACCCCGCTCAAATGACCCCACATTTGTCAGTCTAGCCCCACCCTGCACGGCCACGAGGCGCAGCAAATCCCAGGTGAGGCTGTGGATGTCAGAGCACTCAGACACTCCTCTTTTAAACCGGGAACAACACTCAGACTCCGCTCGAGCCGGGCTGCCGCCCCGCTGCACTGCGCAGCACCCGCCCATGGGGCCGGCTGCACCCCCCCCGAGCTCTCCCCACGGCAGCTTCTGTCTGGTCCTATGGTACCCAGAACCCAATACCCCCATGCCCACCTGGGGGACAGGTCTGGGGAGTGACTTGGCCACTGGGCAGTCCCTAGATGCTGCTTTGCACACACTACTGGGCACCATGGGCAGCACGTCCACCGGACAGGGCTACTGGCAGGGGGAGGGCGACCCCCAGCCCATTCCACGATGGCCTGTCTGACGGGGAGCTGGGGAGCTGCCATCATTCAGAAAGGCCCCCCACTGGGAGTCTCCTGACTCGCAGCGCCCTGAGGGTTTGGGAGGACGTCGTCCATCCCTCCCTCTGGCGGGGCAAGATGCCATCACCCTCTGCACCCATCCCACACTCCCTCCCTGCCCCCTCCACACCCAAATCCCACTCCCTCCTTGGCCCCTCCACACCCATCCCCCACTCCCTTCTTGCCCCATCTGCACCCATCCCCCCCACCCCCTCTGCACATTTCACTCAGGGGCTTCCTCCTCCTCCAGGCTGCCTGGGACCGGCTGGGCAGCCCTGGGAGCATCAGAGGCACCATCTCCAGAGGCTCCGTTCCCACACCCAGTCCCACCGCAGGTCCCGCTGGCCGGGAGGAGCCTTTTCAGGAAAATCCTGCTCTGCTCCTGTGGCCCGAGGCTGGAGCAGCCTCAGTCGCTCTGTGGCGAAGGTGCGCGCAGGCCGGTCGGCACAAGTATTTTCCCCACCTCCCCTTCTGAGCAACTGCTGAGCTGTGTTAGCTGAAACTCCTCAGAAAGTTCAGTCTAAGGCCAACCCCCGGCTGGGAAAATTTCAGCCCCAAAGGTTTCACTCTGACAAAGTTACAGGAACGGAAAATTTATAACGGGAAGTGCCAGAGAACCGTAACTGGAGGTGGTGCTGCCAGCCCCACATGTAACGTCCCTGTGCCCAGGAGTGGGGCGGGAGGGGGCTTTCCTGCTCTCTGGATACACCGGGATCTGTCCCAGGTCCTGGGCTGTGTCTGAAGGTGGCTGGGGAGGTGTATCCCAGGCCTGAGTTTGCCAGGAGCATCCCTGGGGATTCATTAGAACAGGCCGGACCGTTTGGAGGGATGTCGCCCCTGGTTACCAGCAGCTCTGGGCACAGCAGAGCCAGTTTAGTCCTTTCAGGCTACAGAGGAGTGTGAGGCAGGGCCAGGCCCAACCCTACCTTAAACAGGCTGAAGGCGTCACGCGGTGGGGGAGTCCAACTGCTAGTCCCTCTGCGACAAATTCTCCTTCTACCATAGTAGCAGTTATAACTTGGAACCATAGACGAAGGCTCGGAACGAATACATGACTCAGGCTCTTGAACTGCGGTGGGATAGTCTCTTCGGGGAAAATAGGGCAGCAAGTTATAGACCTAAAGACAAACACAGACAATGGCAGCCATGAAACCAGGACACGAGATCCCCCAGAGCCAGCTCCTGACCCTCCTCCCACTAACACATCACCCCACAAACCTCCGCTCTCACCCCAGCCTCATCTTTAGCCTGGACAACTCCCCTACTCTGCCCAGCCCCCAGTCTCAGCCCCCACATGGATGTCTGTCCCTGCACCTCCCCCACCAGCCCTAGGAGAGGGGCCGCCACCGCCCAACACCCTGGGACAACCTTCGCGGTGGGTGGGGAGAACAGGTGACCCTTCTCTCTGTGGGGCAGCAAATGGCCCTTAGCGCCCCTCCCCCTCCATCCAGATCACAGAGGG
>ML677408.1:3673667-3719660 GCA_007922305.1 Dermatemys mawii
GCCCACCAGCCCCTGGAGGGCAGGCGCCAGCGACGGGCCGAGTGCAATTCCATATCGTTACCTGGGCAGGGACAACTCCCACAATACACCTGGCCACCTGACCCCTGCTGTGCATGGGGGGCAGGGAATTCTCCTGCCCCTGGGGATAGCTCTGCCCTGGAGAGCGAGCTCCGGTTATCCCGGCCATTATCTCAGCTCCAAGCTCCATGTTCCCAGCTGGAGCCCGGTGAGGGGGGGTGTTGGGAGGGGGCACTGCAAGGGCTGATGGGAGAACAGAGAAGGAAGCGGGGACCCCCCAGAGTTAGGGGCTGTCAAGTGCCATGGGAGCAGCCCTCAGACCGGGGAGAGATGGGCTCGAGGGGTGTCCCCCAGCGGCCGTGCATCACCCCTCCCTGAGTGGGGGGAGGACTTGTTGGGGGAGGGACCGGGTGAGCACCGAGCTGCTCTGGACTCACCGTGTGGACACTGAGCTCGGCCTCGGGCTTCATGAGCAGCACGCTCTGATCCACGGCATGGACGGCGCACAGGGACCCGGGGGCAGCCTGCACCCGCAGCTGGAGCTCTGAGCCCGGCAGGGCCCGGTCCTGCAAGAATGCCAGCTTCACCTGGCAAGGCACAGCGTGTCACAGGGGTGGAAAGGTGGGGGGGGGGAGAGCCCAGGGGGAGGGGGAGAGACCCTAGGGGCGGGGGGCAGGCCCCGGGTATCACTCTGGCCCTCGGCCCTGCTGGCTGAAGGGATTGGGGAGTCGGTGCTGGGGGTGGGGGATTGTGGCAGCCCAGGCTCATTCAGTGCCCCTGTGGGATGGCTCAGGGAGCTGCAGTGATTCATAGACACCTGGGCGGGGGAGGGTGGGAAGGGGTAGGAGGTGCAGTGGGGTCGGGATACGGCAAGCTCACAACCCCCCCAGATAAAACTCCTGAGTCAGACCCCCTGAAAGTGCTGAGATTCCTGAACAGGACGAAGCCCTGGGCTGCAGCCTGTCCTCTGGGTGCTCTGCTCCCGGCCCCTGCCAATGTATCTGGGACACACACAGCACTCCCCAGGGTGGGGCTGCTGAAGGCTGAGCAATGAGGGCAATACCAAGCAGATGCCAGTTGCAGCAGGACAGTGGCCCCCGTTGCTGAGGGGGCATTGAAATGCCTGCGGGTAACAGTGCATTGCCTCCCCGGGCTGGGTGGGGGTGGGGAGGCAGAAAGGTGAAGGGGGAGGGGAGGAGGCAGAAGGACTCAGCCAGGCCCCCACAAGATGTAGAGGAGGAATTCTGTATCTTTACCTCCCTACTCCCAGGGGAGAAGGGCCTTCCCCTCATCTGACCCCTATGTGCAGTGGGGAGGGGGCTGACGGCTGGTCCCTGGGAAAAGCTTTTTCTCAATGACAGGGATGTCCCCCTGCTAGCTGCCCAGAGAGGGAGTCCCAGCCTTCCTGGGGGGAAGTTCCTACTGCTCAGCTGGTTAAGAGTGGGAGCCGGCTGCAGACCCAGAGGAGGAGAGGGGCCCCTCCCCTTATGACACCTTTGGCCCAGTTGACTGGAAGGGCAGCCACCCCCATAGAAGCCCTCCAAAGAAATATGGCCAGCTGCCCACTCCTGTGAGCTTCCAGAGGGGAAGGGGGAGCAGACCATCATATCCTGCCCCATCCCCCAACCCCATCCCAGGAATCTCCCAGGGTGAGCAGGGGCAGGGGCAGTTTTGAGTATGGATATGAGTCAACAGTGGGCCCTTGTTGCCAAGAAGGCTGATGGCCTCATTTGGAGTACTGTGTCCAGTTTTGGGGCCCACACTACAAGAAGGATGTGGAAAAATTGGAAAGAGTCCAGCAGAGGACAACAAAAATGATTAGGGGGCTGGAGCACATGACTGATTAGGAGAGAATGAGGGTGTGATGGTGTACCCCATAAGGCTTTCTGGGGGAGTGCCTACAGATGTGTGTATGCTAAACCTGGAATATGCTTTTGCTACATATGCCATGTAACATATCTATGTAAAAGTAATGATCTGCTGGATCTGTTCATCTTATTTGTATGTATGTGTCAGTTTGTAATCAAAGTTATGAATATTGGCTATGTGCTTGGTCAGTTGTAAGTAGACTTTGGAAAGCAGCTGAGTAGCTATGTGAGAAAAAACTATTCTCAGTAAATGCCCAATCAAGAACCAATCAAGCTAACAATGAACTTTGTAGACACCCGTCCACACCCAAGCTTCCCCAGGAATGTGGCCTGGCTGATCAGGAACTGAATCTTGGAGAGACATGTTGTCTAGTAT
This sequence comes from Dermatemys mawii, assembly GCA_007922305.1. Taxonomy (NCBI): domain Eukaryota; kingdom Metazoa; phylum Chordata; order Testudines; family Dermatemydidae; genus Dermatemys; species Dermatemys mawii. The sequence continues at coordinate 3,675,930 of ML677408.1, forward strand.
CAGAGGGGTAGCCATGTTAGTCTGAATCTGCAAAAGCGACAAAGAGTCTTGTAGCACCTTATAGACTAACAGATTTTAGGGATCATGAGCTTTCATGGGCTAAGACCCACTTCATCAGATGAATATTGTGGAAATCTCCAGAGGCAGGTATAAATATGCAGGCAAGAAAGCAAGGTAAATTCAGTCAGGGCTGGTGGTGAGGCCCACTTCCAGCAGCTGATCTGGAGGTGTGAACACCCAGAGAGGAGAAGCTGCTTTTGTAATTGGAGAGCCATTTACAGTTAATATTAAGTCCAAATCTGATGGTATCGAATTTCAGATGAGAGGTCCACTTCCTGGACACCACGGTACAAATAAGTAATGGTCACATAAACACCACCCTATACCGAAAGCCTACTGACCGCTTTGCCTACCTTCATGCCTCCAGCTTCCAACCCGGATCCACTACACAGTCCATTGTCTACAGCCAAGCACTGAGGTACAACCGCATTTGCTCCAACCCCTCAGACAGAGACCAACACCTACAAGATCTTCACCAACCATTCTTAAAACTGCAATACCCGCATGAGGAGGTAAGGAAACAGATAAACAGGGCCAGACATGTACCCAGAAGCCTCCTGCTGCAAGACAAACCCAAGAAAGAAACCAACAGACCACCACTGGCCATCACCTACAGTCCTCAGTTAAAGCCTCTCCAATGCATCATCAGTGATCTACAACCCATCCTGGACAACGATCCCTCACTTTCACAGGCCTTGGGAGGCAGGCCAGTCCTCGCCCACAGACAACCTGCCAACCTGAAGCAGATTCTCACCAGCAGATGCCAGTTGCAGCAGGGCAGTGGCCTACACTGCACCATAGCAACTCTAACTCAGGAACCAATCCATGCAACAAACCTCAATGCCAACTCTGCCCACATATATACACCAGCGACACCATCACAGGACCTAACCAGATCAGCCACACCATCATTGCTTCATTCATCTGCACATCTAGTAATATAATATACGCTATCATGTGCCAGCAATGCCCCTCTGCTACGTACATCGGCCAAACTGGACAATCCCTACGTAAAAGGATAAATGGACACAAATCAGATATTAGGAATGGCAATATACAAAAACCTATAGGAGAACACTTCAACCTCCCTGGACATACAATAGCAGATTTAAAGACAGCCATACTGCAGCAAAAAAACTTCAAGACCAGACTTCAAAGACAAACTGCTGAGCTCCAGTTCATCTGCAAATTCAACACCATCAGGTCTGCACTTAATATTGACTGTAAATGGCTCTCCAATTACAAAAGCAGCTTCTCCTCTCTGGGTGTTCACACCTCCAGATCAGCTGCTGGAAGTGGGCCTCACCACCACCCCTGACTGAATTTACCTTGCTTTCTTGCCTGCATGTTTATATCTGCCTCTGGAGATTTCCACAACATTCATCTGATGAAGTGGGTCTTAGCCCATGAAAGCTCATGATCCCTAAGATCTGTTAGTCTATAAGGTGCTACAAGACTCTTTGTTGCTTTTGGAGAGACATGTGACTGGTCTATGGGGCTCTGAAACTCCATTTTATAACTGTACTCTGCATAGGAAGCAGGAGGGCGTCTCCACCGACAAGAGGAAGTCCATATAATCCCCGGAGAGACCCCTCCATTTGATCTTGAGCTGTCTCAAAGAACAGCCTCTCCACCCCACAAGGAGACCTGAAGAAAACTGGACAGTGACTGCAGGGGGTGTGTGAGTGACAGCTGGACCCAGACTAACAGGGAGATTAGTCTGAAAGAAGAAATTCACTGAAACATCTGAGGGTGAGGCTTTTTACTGTATTAGTGATAGATCTGCGTGTTCTATTTTATTTTATTTGGTAATTCACTTTGTTCTGTCTGTTACTACTTGGAACCACTTAAATCCTACTTCCTGTCTTTATTAAAATAACTTTTTACTTATTAATTAACCTGGAGTACGTGTTGGTACCTGTGACGGTGAGGGGCGGGGTCGGGCAAACAGCTGTGCATAGCTCTCTATTATTGTTATAGAGGGCGAACAATCTATGAGTTTGCCCTGTATAAGCTTTATACAGGGTAAAACAGTTTTATTCAGGGTTTGTACCCCTTTGGAAGTTGAGCATCTGAGTGCCAAGGGCAGGGATACTTCCTAACTTGTTTCCAGGCAAGCCCATAGCTCTTGGGGGATGTGACTTAGACCTGGATCTGGTGTTTCAGCAGGCTAGCGAGTCACTCAAGCCAGGTAGGGTACTGAGGTTCCAAGCTGTTTGGGCAGGAAAACAGAGGCAGAAGTAGCCTTGGCATATCGAGTGGCAGCTTCTAAGGGGGGTTCTGTGATCCCAATCTGTCACAGAGGGAACTGGGATTGTTTAGTCTGCAGAAGAGAAGACTGAAGGGGGATCTGATAGCTGCTTTCAACTACCTAAAAGGTAGGTTCCAAAGAGGATGGAGCTCGGCTGTTCTCAGTGGTGGCAGATGACAGAACATGGAGAAATGGTCTCAAGTTGCAATGGGGGAGGTTTAGGTTGGATATTAGGAAAAACTTTTTCACTAGGAGGGTAGTGAAGCACTGGAATGGGTTACCTAGGGAGGTGGTGGAAATAAGCAAAAGGAATTTGAGTGCAGCCATCCTAGTTCTGCTTAGAAACAGAGCAACAGTCAGGCTAATACAGAATCATAATAACACGAGATTTGTAAAGGCAAGGTTGGTGAAGCCTATGGGAAAACTACAAGCAAAGCTGGTTTTGACCTTCCCTTGAGATAATGGTAGAATGTAGTTGTAGCAGAAAATGTTAAAAAAACAAGCAAGATATCAGAAAGAAAAATGTATGAACAAGACACCATCTTATATAACAAAAAGGTATAAATACTGCTTCATATTGTTTTGTATTTGGAAGATTTGCATAAGGACAGGCACTCTGTCCAAACTGCTGTCTTCCGTCTTGTAATTGCAATTGCAACTGCCTCTGACGTGTTGTATTCAAAGAAAGGGTGAAGACTCGTGTTTTCTTCCACACCATCCTTGAAGGTTTTCAAGGTCAGGTTTGACAAAGCCCTGGGCTGGGATGATTTAGTTGGGGCTGGTCGTGCTTTGAGCAGGGGGTTGGACTAGAACCTCCTGAGGTCCCCTCCAACCCTGATATTCTGTGATTCTGTGTTGGGCAGTGGGTCGGTGTCACAGGGGGTGGGGGAGTCCAGTTCCCACACCCCCCAGTTCCTGGGATTCACAGTGATTTTTAGCCAGCCAGTAGATCAGAAGGTTTATTGGAGATGCCAGGAACACAATCCAACTCAGAGCTGTCAGTACAAACAGGACCCCTTAGTCAGGCCCTTCTGGGGGGCAGGGAGATAAGACCCCAAATCCTGGCTCCCTCCTCTACCCCAGGCAACTTCTACTCCCCTCCAAACCCGGCCTCTCTCCTTCCCCCCGGCCACTCCCCCAGCCTTTGTTCACCTTCACACTCCAGCAGAAAGCCTCCCCTCCCCCGACCCCAGGGCAGGGGGGTCGGGTTACAGTCCAGGTACATTCCCTCCAGAGAAACCTCCCTCCTCCCTGCAGAAGTTCTGGGGGGTTGGGAGAGCAAGTCGCTGCAGACACTGTGGAGTGGGGAGGGCTCAGGGCAGCAGGTACCTGCCATGGAGCCCAGATGGGAATGGAGAGGGGCCGGGTCACTGGTACCTGCCTGGAGCTGGTCAGTGGATGGGAGGGAGAGAAGCAGGAGCTCTGGGGATCTGGGTACAGGGAAGGCGAAGGGTGGGGCAGGAGAGTCCAGGCAGGCAGCAGGTACATGCTGGGCCCAGAGTGAGAGGCTGGGTCAGCGGGGGAAGCAGGGTGGGCTGGGGGAGGCAGGTACTTGCTGGGCCAGGGAGAGCGGAATGGGAGGTGGGGGGTGCAGGCACCTGCTCCTACATTGTGCGGGGCAGGAGCTCTTCCCGTCACCACGAGAACGCCTGCAGGGAGGGGGAAATGCCTAGTGATCAGTTCACCACCACTGGCACTACCACAATGACCCTGGCGCTGCTGTAAGACAGGGGAAGGGAGGGACTGGGGCCAGTGGTGCCCCTGCTCAGGCTCCTGTTATGGGGCAGGGAGCGATTTCCCCACCCCAGAGGCTCCTGTGCCCCAAGCCCCAGGCTCACCTTGTTCGGGAGGCACTTGGCAAAGCGCAGCAGGGCGCGGTCGGCAGCCATCTTGCCATCGGGCAGCACCGTGTAACCCAGCACCTTGGCAGTGGGTGCCAGCTCAGCGCCGACGGGAAGCTCCACAGAGAAGGAGCCCTTCAGCCCTAGGAATGGTGGGAAACAACCAGGGGAAGTCAGGCCCAGCCTGCAGAGCCCCCTCCCCCAGCCTGGACCCTGCTCAAGGGTTCAATCCCCAATTGCCCTCTGAGCAGCTCCTATCTGCACAGACCCCTCCCTTGCCACTTACCAGCCCCCTCCCTGAGGTCCAGCCCCTTGTGGAGGATCCTGGCGATGGCTCCCTTGGCCACGACCTGCGGAGGAGGAGACGGGAGTCACTGAGCCGTGTGACGCTGGGTGGAATCTGGGAGACAGTTGATGGTATTGTTGGTACAAACATTATAAAATTGCCGGGAATTTGACCGGATGTGCCATGGGAGTGTCTGTGACAATGGTCTGATTTGCCAAGTCTGATGATCTTGTTTTAGTGTTTGTATCATCTTTGTATTGTGTTCTAGGTATGTGTGGTACATCTGTATTGCAAACTCATGCTGTGGTTCTGGGTGACACCCCCGGACAGATCGGCATCAGCACTGCCGAGCCTGTTCGATGGCCCATCACGGGTCATCAGCCCCACAGTGAACCCACTGAAAGGAACTAGGGGATACACCTCTTGAGTCAACAAGGCATGTGGGACAGGCTGATGGACAGAGAACTCAGAAGCTTTTCCATGCCCTGTGCTGTGCAGCTTGTGTTTGGGATAAAGGAAGTACCAGGCACATGGCAAAAGGACTATAAAGGACAACTGTATCTTCTCCATTTTGTCTCCATTCCTGCTTCTTACCTCTGGAGTAACTTTTCTATAAAGAAAGCTCCGAACAAAGGACTAACGACCCAGCCACACTGTGGATCAGTTCCAGAGGGACTTTTGATCCAGAAAACTCACCAATATTAGTCAGAACCTGATATATGGACTCTGAAGTCTCTGTTTGTATGTGATTGCTTTACCATTTAACAACTCTCTTCTTGTTCTTTCTTTTTTCCTTATAATAAACCATTCATTTCAGACACTAAAGGACTGGTTGGTAGCATGAAGTTTTCAGTAAGATTCAAACTAATATTGGCCTGGTGACATGACTGACCTTTTGGAGTCAGAAGAATGTTTTGTATAGTGAGTAGAGGTTTTAAATGATTTCTCACTGTACTGAATGTAGGTGCTGACTGGGAGCCAGAGAACTGGAAGGCAGTAAAGGGGGCTGTGTGATTTCTATTTTAGCTTCTTGATAACCAGTGTGGGGAATCAGGAGCAGTCTACGACTGGTTGGTGAGTCCAACTTCAGCGTGAACCACCAGTTTTGAGAGAAGCTGCTCTTCTGTCTGCAGCCTGCTGTGACCTTGGCATTTCCAGTGAGGACTGTCCCAGGCACATTGGGTCACAAGCTGATGTTATACAGGGGGCTGACCAACACCCTGACAAGGGGATGGCCTCGCAGCTGGAGTCAGGGCAGGTGCGGCTTCTCCTCCTCATGGACTGAGCCAGCATAGGTGGGGTGCAAGAAAGAACATTAAGGCAGGTATCCCATTCCCCAGCCCCCAGGCCAGCCAGCCCCAGCTTTGGGGCCAGATTGGAATCAGAGCCCCTAGAGGGGACAAGGGAAAAGCCCCATCCTGATCCAGCCCTGCCCTTGTAATTCAAAGGAACCGTTCTATTCCCCAGTGGTCTGCTGTGGGGTCACAGCGCTAATAGAGTGCCTCATGCTCACACACACGCATGTGCACACACACACACATGTGCACAAACACGTGCTTTAGACTTGAGGATGGGGCTCACCAGGAAGATGAAATCCAGGCTCCTGGACCCATTCCCCAGGGCCTCCCTAGCAATGACGTAATCCACCCGGAGCTGCTGGACCTGGTCGCAGGGCAGCTCCCCTCCCAGCGAGCGGATCTTCAGGAAACTCTGGCTCGTGGAGTAGAAGGGATCCAGGAAATGACTGGCAGGCAGGTAATCATGATAGACTGTCCCATACTCCTCACTGAAGTTCCCCTGGGGGATAGAGAGAGCCATGGGGATCACCGTGGTGCAGAGCACCCAGCACAGGACAGGAATGCAGCCGGGGCAGGCCAGGCTCTGATGCTGCTGGCTGAGTTCACCCCCATGGTCCCTCGCCCTGCGTCCGTAAGAGTGACATGGAAAACCCCAGCAGTTCACATGGAACAGCCCGACAGCGGCAATGGGGCAGCCCCTGAGCTGAGCTGCCCGAAGGGGGCGACCTTCCTAACTAAACCCCACCCCGAATATTAATGAGAAGAAAAGTGGTGGCTCTCAGATACCGTTTGCATCACCCCATTGATGGCTCTGCTGGTGGGTTTCTGTCCCTTCCCCCACCAACCGTCTGTCCTGGCTATTCAGCCTGCAGGCTCTTCAGGCAGGGGCCGTTTGCTATGCGGGGTGTGTGCAGCACCAAGCACAACAGAAATAAACATCAAAAATCACAGAATCAGCAACAGAGGCTGGAGTGCAGGGGCCCCACTGGGGCTCGGAGGCCGGTCACTTACCCTCAGAGTGACCGTCCCGGTCCAGTCAGAGGTGTCCAGCTCAAAGGAAACTCTCTCAGACTCATCTGTCAGGAAAGTCAGGTTCTTCTCCTTATCTCCATAGCTAACAAAGAGCTGCAGCTTCTCCTTCTTTAGAGCAGAGCCAAGGGCTACCTTCAGGCGCACCTGAGCCAGGAGAGAAAGGGGGAGGTGCACAACTCAAGGGAGCAGGCACCTGGGAGAGTGTTCCCCACTAGGGGCTAAAGAGCTGGATGGGGGCAGACTGATCCCTCCCTTGGGACGTGGGACTCTGCAGTCCAGCCACCCCCAGGCTGTGCAACCAGGGCCTCAGATCTCCCAGCCCCGTTGCTTTGCTTACACACGTTCCCTCTGAGTCCCATCTGGGCTGTGGCCACTCTGGGGGCTTGGCTACCCTTAGATGTTATAGCACGTTAACTTGCTGGCTCAGGGGGGTGAAAAATCACCCCCTGAGCACAGCAAGTCTCAGTGTTATAAAGCGCTAGTGTGGCCAAGCTCCGAGCGCTGGGAGCCAGGCTCTGAGTGCTCGGAGCTAATCCCCTCATGGAGGTGGATTACCAGGAGCGCTGGGAGAGCTCTCTCCTGCACGACCACACTCGTGCTTCAAAGCACTGCCGTGCTTTAAAGATTCCTGTCACAGCGCTTTAAAGATTCGATTGTAGCCAAGACCTGGGTTTAAGATTAACCCCTTAGAGACAGTGTGGTGGGCAAGCAAGGAACTCGGGGTTAACAAAGGAATTTCTAAACCACAGTCATTTAGACAGCTCAGGAGTTACAGCTCTTTGCCAAAGAACTAACATCCTGATGACCTCCCTTCTCTAGTCTGATCTCACCCAGCCTCTGATTCTGGGGTTTGTCAACAGTCCAGGCTGGGCAGAATCCCTCCCGCCTTATGTGTCTTCATCCCGTCCTTCTGCCACATGGTGATGGTCAGTATGGCTGCAGAGAGCAGCGCCCCTTCTTAAACAGAGCCTCTCTGGACCCTTCTGCTACATACTCAGCTGGAAAACCCCTTCCCCCTCCCCCAGACGTGCTCATACTACCAAGGCGACAAAGAGTCCTGTAGCACCTAATAGACCAACAGATGTTTTGGAGCATAAGCTTTCGTGGGTGAATACCCACTTCGTCAGATGAATGTTGTGGAAATCTCCAGAGGCCGGTATAAATATGCAGGCAAGAATCAGGCTAAAGGTAAATTCAGTCAGGGGGGATGAGGCCCACTTCCAGCAGCTGATCTGGAGGTGTGAACACCAAGAGAGGAGAAACTGCTTTTATAGTTGGTGAGCCAGTCACAGTCTTTGTTTAATCCTGAGTTGATGGTGTCAGATTTGCAGATGAACTGTCGTTGGCGTCCGTCAGTCTCAAGAGACAATGGATATGTGCCCATGGGGAATGTCCAGCTATTGATCATGCAGCGTCTGTTGTGGCTATAGAGCCCCACACGGAGAGTGGCAGTCTCTATTGCATTTGCTGCATTTGAAGGCAGAATCTACTGTGGGTTGGAGCCACTGCTTCCTTTTTCTTTGAGCTCGCTTTTCATCGGCAAGCTGTCGCAGCTGGTCTTCGCCAGTTTTCAGTCCAGTGGTCAGAACGTGTCTCCATCTGGAACTATCCTGGGCGAGCTCTTCCCAGCTATTAATATCGATTTCAAGAGCTTTCAGGTCCCTCTTACAAACATCTTTAAAGCGAAGGTGGGGCCGTCCTATAGCTCTGTTTCCGGAGGCAAGCTCAGCATACAGCAAGTCTTTGGGGATCCGCCCATCGTCCATTCGACTTACGTGGCCTCACCATCTGAGGCGGCGCTGACGGAGGAGAGTGACCATGCTGGAGACCTTGGCACGTTCCAGCACCTCGTTGTTTGTGACTCCATCACTCCACGTGATCCCGAGTATGCGACGAAGGCAGCGCATGTGGAAGGTGGTCAGTCTCTTTTCCTGCCAGGCATACAGGGTCCAAGTTTCACTAGCATAGAGGAGAGTGCTTAGCACACAGGCGCGGTACACAGCAACCTTTGTGTTGATGGTCAGCATGCTGCTGTTCCACACTCTCTGTGTCAGCCTAGCCAAGACTGTGGAGGCCGTCCCGATTCTCTGGTTGATCTCAGAGTCCAATGACAGGTTGTCCATAGTAGTGGATCCAAGACAGGTGAACCGACTGACCACCTCCAGTACGTTGTCATTAACGGCAATGCTCGGAGGATCCACAGCCTGGGCCACAACACTGGTCTTCTTAAGACTGATTGTCAGCCCGAACTCTTCACAAGCTCTGGCAAAGCAGACCACCAGGCGCTGTAGATCGACTTCTGTGTGGGGAACCAAGGCAGCATCGTCTGCAGACAGCAGGTCTCTGAAGAGCTGGAGCTCTGCAGTCTCTCTTTGCAGTCTGGTCTTGACGTTTTTTTGCTGAAGGATGGCTGTTTTGAGGTCTGCTATGGTGTGTCCAGAGAGGTTGACGTGTTCTCCTGCAGGCTTTTGTATATTGCGATTCCTAATATCTGATTTGTGTCCATTTATCCTTTCACGTAGGGATTGTCCAGTTTGGCCGATGTACGTAGCAGAGGGACATTGCTGGCACATGATGGCGTATATTATAATGGTAGACGTGCAGGTGATTGGTCTCAGGAGGATCCTGCATCTCTTTAGGGATTGAAGCTGGCCTCTTAGACTTCTCCAGGAGATATACTTTCAGTCTAGTCTCCCTGGATTTCACAGCCCATTTTGGGAGGGCTCTGAAGTCCCTGCACTGCTCATCAATGTGTGTCTGTGTACCTAGATAATACAGACACTGAGAGTGTCTGTCATTCCTGGCATGGCAGACCCACATGAGGAACATAATTTAAATCCTGTGGACTAAACCCCCCTGTCCCTGGAGAAAACAGCAACTGCTCCCCTCAGAGCCCTACCCCACCACCACCACCCCCAGCACCAGGAGTCATAGACTCCAAGGCCAGAAGGGACCATTGTGGTCATCCAGTCTGACCTCCTGCATAGCACGGGCCTGAGACTTGCCCCAAAATAATGCCCAGAGCCGATTGGTTAGAAGAACATCCCGTCTCCATTTACAATGGTCAGGGATGGAGAATCCGCCACAAACCTCAGTAAATTGTTGGTTAATTACCCTCACTATAAAAAAATTACACCTTATTTCCAGTTTGAATTTGTCTAGATTCAACTTCCAGCCATTGGATCCTGTTCGACCTTCCTCTGCTAGATTGGATATTTGTTCCCCAATATTTACAAATTGTAATCAAGTCACCCTTTAACCTCTTTCTTGAGCTCACTAGATGGAGTTCTTTGAGTCTCTCACTATAAGGCATCTTGTCTAATTCTTTCACCATTTTGGGGCTCTTCTCTGAACCCTCTTCAATTTATCAATATCCTGGAGGAATTGTGGGCACCAAAACTGGACACAGTGTTCCAGCACCAGTTGCACCCCTGCCAAATACAGAGTATCCTACTCGAGAGTCCCTTGTTTATACATCCCAGAATCGTATTTGCTCTTTTGGCCCTGTTGGAAGACTGGGAGTTTGTCTTCAGCTGATTATTCATCACAATCTCCAAATCTTTTTCAGAGTCCCTGCATCCCAGGCTAGACTCTCCCACCCTGTAAGTATGGCCGACATCCTTTGCTCCGAGGAGAGGGAGACTAAGACTGAAATCCTCCCTAAAACAGGAGAGTTCAGCTAAACTAACTAAACCACTATCACCAGTAAAAAATATTAATTATCAAAAATTACTATTTACAAAACGTTAAGAAAAAAACTTCAGCGTAGCAGGAGACCAGACACTGCTGCTGGCTCTGTCTCACAGCCAGAGGGCATGAGAAGGACCTGAGGGTTGGCTGGTTGTCCGACTCCCATTGTGCCCTCGGTAAGAGGGGGCTGGAGGACATGGAGAGCACAGCTAAAGCATTCTGATCTCCAGTGCCTGGGGCACAGGGGCACCAGAAGTGCAGCACATCTGGCAAGCAGCCAATGTAAATGGAGGTTACAGTTTGGTTCAGACACATTCCACTGTGCCACACTGGTAATCCCGTTACCTTGCCAGTGTAGGGGATTCCAGTCCTGTAGGTAGCATCAGCTTCCTCAAAGATTATCTGAGTGATTTCAGACACAATGTCGCAGCTCTTGGTCACGCTGAGCTCCACCCCTAGCAGGAGAGGAGGGACAATAGGAGGAAGGTGCTGGGAGTGTCACCAGAGTTCAGGTTACATCCCAAATTTCTCTCCCTTTCCCCAGCAGATAGCTCCTTACTGAACGGCCCCAGAGCTGATCTCGCACACTGGCCTCACAGAAAGGGCCATTTTCAGAAGTGCCCAGTGATCTGTGGCTGTTCTGGACCCACTCTCCTCCAGCCATGTCACGTTCACTGATCTCAGCACCCGAGGGTAATGTTGTACCGCCCCCTCCCACCCCACCCCCCAGTTACAGTTTTCAGCCAAATGGTGTCGGCCGCTCTGGAAGTCGGGATTCTTCTGGGTTCAGTGTGCAGTTCTCTGGGTTCGTTACTGAGCGATTGGCACTTGTAGTTTTGAGCGCTAAGCGCTAACATCACTGAGGCCGTGACTCAGGACCCAGCGACACAGGCTGGGCCTTCACTCCCCTCTGTGCCCGCTCAGTCCAAAGCCAGAGGACACTCACGGGAGGGTGTTTAGTCTTTGCAGGAACGTACCCAGGTCTGAACTCTTCATGAGAGATCGATCCAGGGTTGGGCTGAACCAGAACCCCAGAGCCAAGCCCCAAACGCCACCTCTTGGGCCCATCTCTAAAGCAGCTGGGCTACCAATGACATTACCACATGGGCAAGTGAGACCCCTCTGTCCTGGGGGTTAGTGCTGGGGGCTGCCTGGGGCTGCCATGTATTCTTGATTTCAGTCCCACCTGTCCTCTCCTCCACGAGAGACACCTTGGCCTGGAGGCTCATCCCGTTGACAAAGTGGTCCAGGTTGAAGAGAGCCGGCCTCACCTCTCTGGAAAAGCAGCCGTTGCTCTCAGTCTGGAGGGAGAGAATCACAGCCCATGAGCATTAGCTCTGCACCAGGCCCCAGGTGTCAGCTCAGCGGGTCTCTAATTGGGCTTGGCCTGGTAAGCGATTGCACGGGAGACACTCAAAGAAAACCTGGGTGGTGAAGTCAGCAGCAGGGGGCGCTCTCACCTTGGAGTCAGCCCTGACACGGGAATCCCAGCGCAGCGCTAGGGGGCGCCGTGCATCTGGAGCTGTTGTGGATGAAGAAACGTAAAACCAGGAGTGAAAGTAGCTACAGTGACTTACCGGTACAGGACCGGGCTAGGGCTGGCTCTGGTCCCTGGAAGGCCAGGGGTGGAGGGGACGACTCGGGAAGAAGGGATGGGGCTAGGGGGGGTCAGAGCCAGCCCCAGCCCACCCAGTACCGGTAAGTCCCTGTAGCTGTTCCCTTTGCCCCCACCCTCACCCTTGGCAGCGCTTTAAGGGTCCTTTGCCACGGCAGCGCTTTCACGGTGCTGCCCTTCTCCACCCAGTCGGCGGCCCTGCTGGTAGGGTCTCTACCGGCAGGGCCCCCAACAGGGGTGCAAAAGGGGCAGGGGCATTGAAGGCTCACCGTGAACATTTGTGTCTATGTATCTCAGGAGAGCTCCACCCTGCTTAGATAGAAAAGCTTCCTTTGCTTGCTTGCTTTTTCTGAATTCTGCCCCAGAGGGGTGTTTTCTTCTTTCACTCATGACTGCTGTTCTGTGCCAGCTATAGTAGCTCTCAACACTCAACTGAAGGGGACAAATAAGCAGGCTGGTAGCAGGGCCTGAGTGAGAGAAGATATCAGCGTCCTAAAGGCCTAACTGGCTCCTACTATTTTAGTTGACTGCCTGGTCTCCTCCAGTGGGTTCAGGGAAGCAGCGGGAAACAGGCAGCTCCCTGAGAAGCTGGTGTTAATCAGGCCAGGCTCCTGGGGGTGCTAGCGAGGTACATAAGAGGCTCCTCCTCCTTTCGCTCCCTGCAGCTTCTGCTTCTTCCCTCGCACCTTTTCTCCTGTCTGCCTCTAGTCTTATGTCTCTCGTGCCCTCCTTCCTCCAGCCCAGCACCCTCCCATCTCTGTGCATCTAGAGCAGAGAAGACACATCTGCACCAGCACCAGACACAATTTTCCACACTCTGGGTCCTAGTGGCGCCCCCAGCCCCACACAGTCTGGCACCTGAGGCAGGCGCTTCAGTTCACCTCATGGTAAGGTCAGTCCTGACCGAGAGCATCCGGGGAAATCTGTATCTTTACACTGTCCCACTCTCCCACCCCAACAAGAGCTGCTGCTGAGGACGGGGGGCCCTGTAACCTAGGGCACTAGCCAAGGGCCACAGAGACCTGGGGGCAAGTCCCTGCTCTGCCACAGGCTGCCTGCTAGTCCCTCTGAGTGCGGCTGCATCAGAACCACCCTGTGGCAGCGCGTCTCAGAGCCCAGCCCCACTGACCCCGCTTGCACTGTGAGGATAAAACTGACAGTTCGACGTTCGGGTCCAGGCTCTAGACCCGGGGATGGGGGAGGGTCTCGGAACCCAGGCTCTAGCCGAGCCTCTACACTGTTACTTTAGCTCCGTGACACAAGCCCCAGGCAGCAGAGCTGGGCTTGGAGACGCTGCCGCAGGGTTTTTGCTGCGCAGATAGACCCTTATCATCTGTGTGCCTCAGTTCCCCTTCTGTATAATGGAGACAGAAGCCCTGTCCCGCCTCCCGGGGCTATGAGGGTCAGTGAGGCATTGAGATATTGTGGTGAAGGGGGGGCGTATAAGTGCCTCAACCCTGCTACACAGCTGTCAGTCCCCACCTCCTAGCCTGCCAGATGGGGGCCCTGATGGATCCAGGGCCCGATTCACCTGCACTTACACCAGCTTTACACCAATGTCACCAACATCATTGAGGCAGATAACAGCGCCCCCTCTGGCCAGTGCAAGAAAGGCATGGAGAGGGGCCTCCTCCAGCAGCAGGCCATGTACCTCCCTCCAGCCCCAGTCGCACTCACCTGGCCAGTAAGCTCCAGGCACTGAATTAGCTCTGTAATAATAATGTATATGGGAAATGATGGTTGTCTTTCCCAACACAGGCTGGCCTGGACCCTTCCCAGGACGGGCTTCCCATAGGTGTATCTGTTTAGCAGAGAGGCGAGAGAGGGTAAGCGGGAGGGCAGGGAGACAATGCCCCTGCCTATGTGGGGGTCCCTTCTAGGGTGAGGCTGGTCATATGGATGGGAGTGAGAGCCCCAGGGAGCCCTGCCTGGCCATGAGCATGAGGCAGAGCGGGACGCAGGCAGGGACGGGGCAGGTCAGATCCTGGCCTGGAGGGCGAGGGAGAGGTGTCAGGTCCTGGGCGGTACCAGCCCCCCCTTTTATTGTCCCAGCAGGGCTGCTTTCACACTCACCGGCCACACACTCGCAGCGGGATCGTCTCATTCAGCACCGTCGCCAGGGGGGGCAGCTCGAGGGACATTTGGAACTTGGGCAGCACTGGGGGGCAGAGAGGGACGGGGTGAAACTGACCTGCAGCCCCGGCTCAGGAGTTTCATCACCATCCTCGGCCTTGAAGCTTCTTCCCGGGTCTTGCAGCCCCCTCACCCGACAACTTGCCAGCAGGGCTGGGCAGGGGAAGGGCCCGGAAATGGAGCAGGGCTGGGAAGAGGCTGCAGCAGGAGCCTCAGCCAGCAGGAGTCTTTCAACCCCCCACTGACAATAAAGCTGAAAAACACCCTCTGTCCCCCACAGCCTGGCTCCCAACGGTCAAGGACAGAGACAGCGCCAGGAACAACATGGGCGCGAGAGCTGGCATTTGGGGCAGGGACCTAGGCCTGATAGCGGGGACGCTCCAGGGGTCACGGGGGCCCAGTGGACGTGGGCGTTTCTCCTGGCTGATGAGGTCCCGGCTGTTCCCCTCCAGGAGCTGGTGTTTGGCTGGGACCTCGTCCCCAGCAGGGCCCCGCCAGGCAGCCTGGACAGACAGAGCCCAATTCACACCTGGGCTCAGTCCAGAGGAGCTGGAGGGGCTGCTCCAGGGCAGTTTGTCCCTCGGGGTCTGGGCCGTCCTGGGGAACTGACAGCAGCTGGCTGGGCAGCTCTGAGGCCCAGAAGCCCCAGGAGGGGAGCGTTTATCGGGGGTGGGTGAATGTGCAGCATTGGGATTGGCCACTGAAGGGGGGTGTTTGGGGGGTGCCTCACTTTTCCCTCCTGCTCAGGGGATGGGGGATTGGCCAGTAGGAGAAGGATGGCGGGTGTTGAGGGGCAGGTGTCTGGGGAGCGGGAGGGAGTAGGAGGCAGTTGGGGGACTCAGGGCCAAGGGTCTCGGGGGAGGCAGCTGGGGGCTCAGGCAGGATGTCTGGGGAAGCAGGGGGTACATGCCAGATGGGGAGGTCTGGGGCAGATGTCTGGGGCGAGGGTGGAGGTAGGTGGCAGCTGTTTCAAGGGAGACATCAGAGCTCTTCTCTCGCCCTCCAGCACAGGAGCCAGAAGGTGTCAGGGGAGTGGGAGGATGGAGAGGGGGCCGCTGACATTTCCCTCCCCATCCCAGCAACACCTGCTCTGGGAAGGGTGTGTACATGTGAAGAGCCCTTTGTGCTCCAGGGGCTGGGCAGAGGTGGGACTGGGACAGCACAGGACAGATGTGGGTGAGTGTTGAGGTGGGGCTGGGGGCATAGAGTTAGATCAGGGGTGGGCAAACTACAGCCCGTAGGCTGGATTCTCCCCCAGATCACACCTTCCTGTCTGTAGGCAGAGGGGGTAGAAATGGCGGAGCAGATTGTTATGGAGAGAAATCTGGGACGTAGCCTCAATTCTGGTGTCACTGGTTTTGAGCCAGCCCTTGAGCTTCCACTGGGGAATGGAGTCTGTGGCTTGCCCCCCTCGAGCCAGGGACCAGGGTTAAGTGCTACTCCACATGGCTCCCGAAATCAGTGGCATTTCCCCACTCTGGTGCTCCAGTGAGAACTGCAGGGACGGTGCCTGCGGACAGGGCAGCACGCAGCAGAGCTGCCTGGCTGCGCCTCCACACAGGAGCCGGAGAAGGGACATGCTGCTGCTTCTGGGACCCACCTAAGGTAAGCGCTGCCTGCACCCCTGAGCCTTTCCCCACACTCCACCCCCTCCCCCAGCCCTGATCCCCCTCCCACCCTCCAAACCCCTCAATCCCAGCCCAGAGCACCCTCCTGCATCCCTCATCCCCAGCGCCACCTCACAGCCCACACCCCAAACCAGTGCCCTCACCCCCTCCCACATCCCAACCTCAATTTTCTGAGCATTCATGGCCCTCTGTGCAATTTCTATTCCCACATGTGGCGCTTGGTCCAAAACGGTTACCCACCCCTGAGTTAGATGCTGGGAGGTTGGTGAGAAGCTGGAAGCTCTGTCCCATCCGGCAGCCAGTGAGCTCCAGCAGCAGGAGCCAGGATCAGCTCCCATGATAACTTCAGTGACATGGTAACTGTCCCCATCCACCTCCCACACACACTGCGGGGAGGCTGCACAAATCCAGTCAGACCATGAAACACTCATGGTTTTGACTCACAATGTTGGTGTGTCTGGGGCTGGCCATGCTGAAATCCCCAGCTCTGTGTCTCCCCAGATGGACTGACCTGAGGCCTCCCACAGGAGCCTAGAGCAGACTGGGGCAGGGCCTGGCCAGAGCAGGGAGACTGAATTCGCCCTGTTCAGTGACCTATTGCGGGAGGAGTGGACATGGGGTGGCTGAGGCTTAGGAGAGCTTGGAGCTGGCTGGGCCAGTCCCACGGCTCTGAGCTCCCAGGGACCCTGTGACAGGGACCCATGGACTCCGCATCCCAAGGAGACTCAGGAATCCCCCTCCCCCACCACATGCTGGAGCCACGGCCTCGTTTGCTGACCTGGGCCCCGCTGCGCACCATATTCCTCCACGCTGAACGAGTGCCGCGTCCCCTGCACCTCGATGGCGTACGTCCCCAGGGCCGGCTCTGCAGACAGCGGGAGGGACAGATCCACGATGCCCTGCTGCGGAGTCACATCCCGCCACTGGGCGATGCGGTTCCCGCTGGGATCCTGGCACACGGACACGCCCTGCTCAATCGCTGCCCCACACGCGGCTCGTCCCCGGTAGCTCCCGGGGGCCTCGTTCTGCTGAGGGGGGCTGGATCGACACCCAGGGGCTCAAATCCTTCTCCTTAGCCTGCAGCAGGCACCGCCGGGCAGCTGCTGGGCAAGGGGGCCCCTGTCAGCGCCCCTTAGCCCTGACCTGAGGACAGCGCCTCTGGGGGGAAAGAGGCTCCCAAGGGACGCCCCATCTCCAGCCTGGAGAAAGCCCAGGGACACGCCGTAGGGACCGTTTCCATGTCAGTGCTAGGCCTCTGTGGGTCTGTTCCCTGTTCCCCTCCCACCATGCAGCCCCCTCAAACCTCCACCCATCCCCACTGCCCCTGCAGCTCCCAGAGACCCTCCCTCCTCCCCTGCCCTTCCCCCATTCAGGCTCCCAAGGGAGCTCCCCGCTGTGTTCCCCACTGGCCTAATCAAGTCGCTGCCTGACCCAGAGTTCGGGGGCTGGGAACATTTGGGGTGAGCGACTCAGGCAGGGATCCCAGCCAGGCCCAAACCCACCTACCTCCCGGACAGACAGCCCCAGAATCTGCAAACTCGGGGTGAGGAGGACGTAACCCAATGGCACAAATGTCCCCTCCCTGCCCCCCGTGTGGCCCAGCCCAGAAATGCCCTGTGCTCTGGGATCCTTTCAACCCCCACAGCAGGGCAGAGGGGTCTAAGGCTGGATTGCTGGACACTGTGGTTACAGCCCAGACTCCTCTGGGATCCCCACCACTGAACAGCCCTGGGGGCCCTTGGATGAGCCAGACAGGAAGAGGAGGAGGCTGGAGAGGCACAGACTGACCTGCAGGGTCACCAGGGGCAGCTGCAAAGGAAACAGACAGGAGATGGCTGGTTAGAGGGACAGGAAACACCCCCCAGTGCCCAGGGCTCTGCCTGTGACCTCCCCAGGGCCGGGGTGTCTCTGGGGCCAGGGGGATCATGCAGACAGCAGTGCGGGTGACCGGAAGCAGGGACAGGAAGGGGAGCCCACAGCGCTGCCCATCCTGGGACCATGAGGCTGGAGCCCTCGCACCTCCCAGAGGCCCCCCCCTCTCTGCAGTGGCGGATACAGGGCCGGGGGTCGCTGGTCTGTTTGTGGAGGAGCAGGGCCGAGATGCTGGTGTGTCTGCCAAGGGGGGTGGAAGGGCCGGGGGTCTGCGTTGCAGCCAGTGGCCGGGCGAGATGGCTGGGAGGGGAGCTGTCAATCTGTATTTCCACACTGGGCCTCACTCACAGCACACAGCACTGCTAGACTGAAAGGTGCTAATGACGTTATCCGGGGCGGGGGGTATCCCCAGCCAATCACAGACTTCACTAAAGCCAGTGGGTGCCCAGCGCCCCCATTCAGGCTCGGTGCAATGTGCAGTCACCCCCCTTCGTGTAGTAAAGAGACTGCAGACAACAGAGGCGCCTGCCCCAGGCACTAGGCTCTGAAGCCCGGGGCTGGCCCAGCTGGCTGTGTTCAGCAGCCAGCACAAGCCCTGCCATTGCGAGTCTGTTAACCTGCCCTGGGAGACTCGCCCCCAGGAGCAGATGTGATGATACTGACATATTCTGGGACCATACAGATCATTGTAGTGACTGAGGTCCTATAGTGGCACCAAATCTTGTGTAAAGGGGGTCATATGAGGTGTCTAAGACCAGATTATGATTTGCTGATTATGATTATGCTGTCTGTATGCGTGTATTGTTTTTGTATTTGAAGTTAAGAATATAGGCTCTCTATGCTATCTGTATCTCACATTTATGCTGTACTTCTGGATGATGTACCAGATAATCTGATGTTAGTTCTGCCTGGCCTGCTTGATGGCCCATTAAGGACCATCAGCTATACAATAGACCCATTGAGAGCTTAGAAAGCTCCAATCCACATAAGAAGTCTACCTTCGAGATGTTCGAGGTAGAATGTGCATAATGGCTGCCACCTGCAAGGTCTGAGTCATTACTGGACATGTGACTTGCCCATGTGACTCCAAAACTCCATTTTGCTGTACTTTTCACAGCAAGAACAAAGACGTGTTCCTGCACCTATAAAAGGGAGATGCCCCATCTCCATGTTGTCTTCATGCCTGCTTCATACCTCTGGAAGGATTTTGCTACAAACTGAAGCCCTATACAACGGACTGAAGGACCCATTCCAGCTGTGGATGTATTCCAGAGACTTTGATTTGAACCTGCAATTTATTCTATCACTGCAACAAGCCTGAATCAAGAACTTTGCCATTACTGCATGTAATTGATTCCATTTAACCAATTCTAGCTCTAACCTATATCTTTTCCTTTTATGAATAAACCTTTTAGATTCTAAAAGATTGGCAACAGCATGATTTGTGGATAAGATCTACTCTGTATATTGATCTGGGTCTGGAGGCTTGGTCCTTTGGGGTCAGGAGGACCTTTTTTCTTTTACTGGGGTATTGGTTTTCATAACCATTTGTCCCCATAACGTGTGGCTGCTGGTGGGGACTTTGGAAAACTGGAGTGTCTAAGGGAATTGCTTGTGTGACTTGTGGTGTTAGCCCGTAGGGCAAAACCACAGTCTTTTCTGTTTGGCTGGTTTGGTGCCTTAGAGGTGGAATAACCCCAGCTTTGGGCTGTAGCTGCCCTGTTTGAAGCAATTTGTCCTGACTTGGCACTCCAAGTTGGGTCCCACCAGGGCCAGCACCGTCACAGCAGTGAAGGCCAGTATTTCTATGAATGCCGTGGGCTTGTCCCCACTAGTGTGACCTCGCATGCTCGGTGTGTGAGTTCACACCCACGGGGCGGAGCAGTGCATGCTTCCAAATGGCGCCCCCCATCCAACCCCAGACACAAGCAAGCACTGAACAGGGGCAAACCACCCAAGAAGAGGACTGTCCAATTTCAAACCGGATGAATGGCCTGCCTGGTGCAGACAAACCTAACGCTTTCAGTGCACCAGGGCCCTGTTACCCTGACCCCTCCCCCAGCCCCCACTCTCACCTTCCTGGTACTGGGAACGAAGTCTTTGTTCAAACTGACGATTCGAAACTTCACTAGAAAGGAGCAGAGGCAGAGGCAGGAATCAGCCCCGGCTTCGTTTGACTGAGTGAATTCCCAGCTGGGGAAGGCGCCAGCCGGACGCTCCGGCACTGATGGCCTCTGTGAACCCGCAGAATAGGCACAGCCCGGGCAGCGCAGTGCAAACATCCCCATGCTGCCCTCTGCCAATGAGTCATGGCCCTGCCCTGGGCGGCTGGAGCGGTGCTCAGCATGGGCAGCATGTGAGAGGCTTGCCCCCACCCCTTCTGCCCAAAGTCCTGCCCCTCCTGCCCTTTTGCTCCCACCAGAGCCTAGAGCCCTACCTCCCAACCCTCCGCAGATGCCCCCTCCCCAACCCTAGGTCACCTGAGAGCCTCCACCCTGGAGCGCTGGACGGGCGGGCCCACAGCCCCAGAGCGCTCTGTAGGTAAACTGTGCCAAGCTGGAGCCTGCATCCCTCCTCCACCCCGCACCCCAACCCCCTGCCCTGAGCCCATTAATCTCCTGCCTTCAGCCCCCTCCCACATCCCTCCTCCACCCCAACCCCCGCTCAGAGTCCCCTCCTGCACACCGCACTCTTCCTGCACCCCACCCCCCGCTCAGAGTCCCCTCCTGCACCCTGCACCCCAACCCCCTGCCCTGAGCCCCCACCCTCCTTCCTTGAGCCCCCTGCTGCACCCCAACCCCCCATCAGAGCTCCCTCCTGCACCCCGCACTTCTCCTGCACCCCAACCCCTTGCACTGAGCCCCTTCCTGCACATCGCACCCCCTCCCACACCCCACACTCCCCCCCACACCCCAACCCCTGCCACAGCACTACATTCATGGCCCTGCATGCAATTTCTCCACCCAGGTGTGGCCCTCGGGCCCAAAAGTGGGTCCATCCCTGGGCTAGAGGGATGGGCGGCCAGGCAGCTCTGCGCAGTGTGCACTGCCCCTGCCCCCACAGCTCTCATTGGTAGCAATTTTTATCCAAAGGGAGCTGCAGAGCCGACGCTGAGGGTGGGGGCAGCACGTGGAGCTTCCCTGATCGCCCCTGTGTCTAGCTGCTGCATGTTGGCTGCTTCTGGGGAGCTGCACTCAGCCAGGGCAAGCAGGGAGCCTGCCTCAGCCCCTCTGCGCTACCACACGAACTTTAAACAGCCCGGTCAGCCGTGCAGGGTCCCTTTTCGACTGGGCATTCCAGTTGAAAACCAGACGCCTGCAACCCTATCCCTAGTGCTGGGTGGGCAGTCAGCCTTCAGCGGCCCCAGCCCTGGAGCGCCATGTGGCTAAGCGTGAGCTCCAGACACCTGGAGTCCCTGACCGCAAGCCCCCCTAGCCCCAGCCCCAGTCTGGGGCCCCATCCATGGGGGAAGATCGCAGAGCGCTGGCGGGAAGCAGGAGAGGTCCTGGGAATGAAGAGTGGGCGGGGCCATGCAGGGTTCTTTGGGGAAGGTGAGGCTCCCCTGTCTTCTGATACCTGCTGTCCTTGGAGCTCAGCCTCCAGGGCCCAGCCAGCCCCCCGCCTCCCTGCTGAGGCTGCCAGGGGAGGCCAATCAATGCCCCCTGAAGTGTCTGTGCCATCGCCAAGAAGAGGCTGAGACCCCCACAGTTGGTTCCACACAGGCCCCCAAACAGGCCTCAAGTTTTGGCCTTCTTGGGGCTGGGTGCAGACAGGGGCCTAGAAGTGAGAGTCCCGAATCCCTCACTAGGTCCCCAGCCTGACCCCAGAGCCTGGGAGTCCGTCCCAAGGGTCTGGGGCCCCAGGAAACTCCCTCCAGCAGCTCCTGCCCTCTCACCTGTCTGTCCCGGCTTGTAGATGGCCTTGTCCGTCTGCACAAAGACCCTGGGCTCCAGCGCCCGCAGCAGCACTTTCTTCTGTTCCGAGAACTGCAGGGCATCTCCCCGGATCGAGACGTGCAGCTCGGCCACTTCCTGCTGCCCCCCGGACGGGGCTGGAACCTGCACACGGGAAACCCCAGCAAGGCCACAGCGGCTGGTAACTGTTCCAGCCCCCGCAAAACACAGGAACCCCCCTCCACAGCCTGGGGAATGGGAGAGAGCATGAACCTGGGGCTCTCGATGGAGTTGGAAGCCAGGACGTTCTCTATACCCCCCACCACATCCCCCCTCCCTCCTGCTTCTCCCTGCTGAGGGATGTTCTCAAGTTCTGTTTCTACAGCTGCCCATTGAGTGACCAGCTCCATGCACGTGGCCAGTCCCTGAGCCCTGCTGTGCCCGGTGCCTGAGGCTGGGCTGGGGCTGCAGACCCAGGGCTGACAGGCTCCGTGCCCGTGGCCAGTGCCCGGGGCCGTGCCAGTGGCTGTGGGCGGGGGCTCACCTGGAAGCGCACGTTCTCGTGCAGATGAGGCTCCTGGACCTCCCTCTCCAGCAGGGTGATGGCGCTGGGCCCATCCCCCCTCTCCAGCCGGACGCTCACCCGGACGGTCTCGTTGAGGTCGCTGAGATGAACGGACACCGTCCCCGTGTGCGGGTGGTAGAGCTGGGCTGGGATCACCACCACATAGTGCCTGGGGAGGGGAAAGCACCGTGGGCAGTGGGGGAGGGGACAGCCCAGAGCCTCCCCCAGGACCGGGGGTGACTCCCGATTTCTGAGTGACCCTCCTGCTGGGGACAGAGCTGGGCCGATGGTGCTGGAGGCTGATTCGTTTCTCTAACCCCAGGGCAGGGGCAGGTTAAGGCCCCTCCCGCTCCATCCCCCGCCCCAGCCTGTCTCTGGCAGAGCTGGAGGCGCCCCAGTGGCACAGAGAGGGGTCAGTCCCCGTCCATCCCAGCCTCTCAGCCTGCCCAGAATGGGGCAGCTAGCGGTGCTGAGAGTGAGCAGAGCCCCCTGTGCAAGGTGGGTGGGGCGGGAGGCTGGTTAGTCGGGGGCTGTACTGAGCACCTGAACCCTTTGCGGCCAGTAACCGGCTTAGACACAGCCCCACCCCCACCCCAGCCCAGTCTGCTCCCTGGACAGTAGCGGCTCTAAGGTTTTTGCCACCCCAAGCGCGGAAGTTCCACAACACCTGCGCGTGGCCCGGTGTACCGTGGATTTGGCGGCATTTCTACAGGAGGTCCACAGATCGTCCCCGCCACCAAAATGCCGCTGAATCCATGGCAACCGCAGACATCCCGCAGGCATGCCACTGAAGACAGCCTGACTGCCAACCTGACTGCGAACATCAGGCTGCCCCCTGCGGTTTGCCTCCCCAGGTACACGCCTTGCAGCGCTGGTGCCTGAAGCTGGCCTTGAACTGGGGTCCTCCGCCCACTCTCATAGAGTCATAGACTATCAGAGTTGGAAGGGACCTCAGGAGGTATCTAGTCCAACCTCCTGCTCAAAGCAGGATTAACCCCAACTAAATCATCCAACAGATTTTTGCCCTATATCCCTAAATGCCCCCTCAGGGATTGAAATCACAACCCTGAACCCAGCTCTCCTGTGCCCCAAGCCACTGCCTTAACCAGAGCCAACCTTCCCTATCGCTGGGAGGACAGGACCAGGGGGCCCAGGAGGGACCCAGAGTCAGGGACTGAGCTCCCAGGGGAGAACAGAACTGTCCTGTCAGTTTTTGATCAAGCAGCCCCTTCATCGGTGCCCTCAGCTGCTCCCCCCCGCCATCCCAACACACCCCGCACCGCCCACCACCGGACAGACACAGACAGACACGGACGGGGCTTACGGCTCTGCAGATGCCCCAGCTGTGAGGTGCAGGAGGAGCAGCAGGCAGGCCGAGGTCACTCGGGCCCCCATTCCTGGGGTGCAGGCAGACGGGCAGGCACAAGGGGACACGTCACACCCCTCTGGGTCCTTCTTCCTCCCTCTCTCCCACACTCTGTGCTGGAGACCAGCCTGCTCTGCCCTGATACACACTCTGGAGCCGGAGCTTCGCCTTTGATCCGGGGTAAACAAGGGTCGTGTCAGGTCTCTGGCTGGGGGACGCAGCCAGGACAATATTTACCCACCACCCCCAGCTGCTGGGTTCGAGGCTCTGACAGGTTGTTGCAACTTGAGTCAGAGGAGCTGCCTGGCAAAGGCTCAGGCGGGCCAGGAGCCCCCTTGCATTGGTTACACGGCAGGGGGTGGGACCCCCCTCGGGGTCAGTCGTGGTGCAGTAGCCAGGACACTGGGAAAGCCCTGGCAGGAGCAGGGGGGAGGAATTTGCTGAGAAATGAGTTTGTTAAAGTGGGTTCTGGCAGCGAGCCCACTTCTGCAATGGAAATGAGAAGAACGTTGGGGTTGCTGAACATGTCTCATGAAAACCCCATTCACCATCGCTTCTAACTTTCCCAAACTGGGACTGCCGGGGATGAAATTTCCACACTCAGGCTCTACCTGCGTTGAATCTCTTTTAAACTTTCAGCAAAAACAAGTTGTCCTGTTTCTGAGAACAAGGTCAGCGTTAACACTGGTAGTTTTTTCCAGGACAATCCATTTTTCTGAGCATTTCTTTAAAGAGTTCTAGCACCTCCGTGCCTCGGAGCCTGCAACTGAAATTTGGAGGGGGATTGTGCTAAGGGAAGAGAAGTATTTTTTTCCTGTTGCCATGAAAATCCATGTGAATCTGTCTAGATTATAAAGTGCAGAACATTGCCATTTGCACCTGGTCAGTGGGATGTCTCAGACTTGTTTCTAAGTCCCTGTCAACTTGGGAGAAAATGATCTTGAATGGTTATGGATGGATCACTGTCCTAACTGATACAGCACAAGACAGGGGGTTAGTAGTTAGCTGGTGTCTGGGGCAGATCCCCAAATCACACCAAGGAACAGGATGAGAAGCTCCTTATGCAGCTCTTTATAGAGTGTAGGAGAAAAAGCTGTGTGATCAGGGGGGATTCAATATGAGTGACACATGCTGGTGGGGTGATACTGCTAATACTAAAACATCCTTGGAATTTCTTCATATTAGAGATGACAATTTCCTAACTCAAACAGTGTGGTATCCACCATGGGAGTGTTCTATAGGAGCCCTCGCCTGTAGAGTTACAGAGGCACTGATCACAGCACTACCCATGAACGGTTGCCTAGGTACAAGCGATCATCACTCGATCACATTTATAATGTGCCAAGAGAATAAAGTCCAGATCAATAATATTGCTACTTGGTGCTTTGAAAGGGCCTTTTCCACAAAACTGAAACAATTATAAGGCAAGCCAGCTGGGAGGAAGAATTTAATCAGAAAACTGTGACTGATCATTGAGAATTGTTTAAGAACACTTTACTAGATGCCCCAAAAGCCACAAACAAGAAAAGTGGCAATAATGGTTAAAAAACTGACCTGAGTTAGAGGGCACATAAAGGCAGCCATAATGTTGAGAACTGCCTACTTCCAATGGCAATTGAATTGGCTCCTTAGCACTTACCCCACTTGGTAAGGCAACTCCCATCTTTTCATATGCTGTGTATTTATACCTCCCTGCTGTATGTTCCACTCCATGCATCTGATGAAATAGGTTTTTAGCTCATGAAAGCTTATGCCCAAATACATTTGTTAGTCTCTAAAGTGCCACAAGGACTCCTCGCTGTTGAGGCTTTAAGCATGTCCCTCCCAGATCAGGGACAACCATAGGTCTTCAGAACTCACCAATCACCTATTTAGGGTGAAGCACCTTGCACCAGTGCGTTTGCTGGAGCCTAGGAGAAGCTATTTCTTCCTCTTGTCTGAAGCAAGGAGGGAAGCTGAGTGGAGATTCCCCAGACTGGACAAAGCAGGCCTTTATAAAAGTATATAAAAGGGAACGAGCACGCAGGACATATGGGCAGGAGATGACCGAGGTCAGAGTAGGCGAACTGGGGGAGAAGCTCCAGGTTTCGGATCAGAGGCTGGGGACTGCAACAGAAAGCCCGGGGCCATCCAGGGACAACCCTGAGCCCCGCCCAGTGAATGCTGTGGAGTGGTGAGGAAAGTGAGGCAAGGAATGCACGTTGGTGTCGTCAGTGTTGTATAGACCTGTGCATTTCTCGTGTATTAAGGAAAGAACACTAGTGTACTAGACACTCTCGCAAAGTGTCTGTGCGTGTTCTATGCTGCACCAAACCTCTTGAGGACATGCCCCGGCAGGCACACCCTGTCGGGTAGAGCGCTGGGAGGGGGTCGCATCTTAGCTACGGGGTGAGTGTGAGGGGCAGCACCGGTTCCAGGAACTGTGTGGTGTCAGGTCTCAGGAGATCTGCACCTCAAGCATGTACCCAGCAGCCGTAAGACAGGGACAGGGCCTGACTCCGGTCAGGCTCTGAAGGGGTGAAACACTCGAGCTCCAGCAACGGGATCCTCTCTCAGCAAGCTGGTAAGTGGCCAAGAGGAGTCACTCAACTGAAGTCACCCTCCCCACCCTCCACTGCAGATACCTACACACTGAGGCTGCAGCCTACGTGCCCTGGCTCACTGTCAGCTCCAGGGATGCAGAGATCTGGCCCCAGGTCACTGCCCCTTGCTGGTTTACCCTCAAATATTTACCTATCCCCTGGGACAGTTCAAAGGTAACAGGGATTTCAGTCCCACCAGGCACACAGGGCCCTTTGGGGCTGGTGAAGACTGGGGTGGGGTGGGAGGCCCATGTCTGGGGACAGTGATTCAGTAAGAGGGTGAGCGTCAGCTATCGCCCTGGGCCCTTTAAACTGCCCCCAGAGCCCCGTCGCAGCCTCCCCAGGGCTCCGTGGGGTGGCGGCGGAGCTCCGGCAGCTATTTAAAGAGCCTGGGGCTGGGCTGCCGCTACTACCCTGGGCCCTTTAAAATGCTGCTGGAGCCCCCGGTGTGGGGGCGAGGGGTATAGGAGTTGCGGGGGAGGCCTCTTACAGGTACAGGGGCTGGTCTGGGGCTGGCTCTGCCCCCCCAGCCCCGCCCCTTCTGGCCGATGCTCCGCCCCTTCCGGGGGGCCAGAGCTGGCTTCAGTCCAGTTTCCGTATCGGTAAGAAGCTTGAGTTATTTTCACCCCTGCTGAGGGGGATCCAGTGCGGACCGAGGATTGGTGCCAAGGCTCCAGAAAGCAAAGGGGAGCCATGACTGATAGGACCTGAGCCCATGGGGGCCAGGCAGATGCCTACCCTGCCGGGACGCATTGCTTTCCAGGGTCTCTGGTTTGCTCTGGGCTTGTCTACACTATGGAAGCATCGGTAGCTGCTCCTCTAGGGAGCAGGCTGTGTGGAGACGCTAAAGCCAGCCCACAGTTTATTGTTTTAGCTTCAGATTTTCAAAGGCGCTGAAGTAGTGCCCAAATCCCACTGAATTTGTGTGTGCCTAACTCCCATGGACTCCCTTGGAAATCCCAGCCAGAGCACCTAAACACAGCTTGTGCCGTTCACACAATCCCACTCCACGTGGCTGCCATGTGAAAGGAGCAGCCCACCTGGCCATGAGTCCTGATTGATTGGGGAGCTGCTCCCAGAGTCTTGGCTGCCTAGATTAGGGGTGCTGGGATCTCCCGCTGCCAACCCCGCTCCCATTGGCATAGTGGAATGCCAGCCATGCCCTGAAGGGGACAGGATTAGGCCAGGCCACCTGGATTGTTCCAAGCCAATCGGCTCATGCTGGTACGGTGCTGGGTGCAGGCTGCACAGCTTGGGGGGAAGCATCCGCGGTGGCTGCAGCTGCTGGAGGGAGCAGGCTGGAGGACCAGCCACCACCAGGCTAGAAGAGTGAAGGGAGCCCTGGCCAGCTTGGGAGCGGGTACCTGGCAGGGGAGCCGAGCCCAGGGCTCTGAGCTCGCACCGCACCCCAGGGGCAGGCAGGGCCCTGTTCTGGGAGGCCGGGCGGCAAGGCATGCGGATGGCTTGTCAGTGGAGCTGGGGTCATTGTGCAGCTGAGGTGCCCAGCTTGCCCCTTGGCAGTAACGAGCGTGACCCATGGCAGCTCGGTGCTCTGCAGTTGTTGCCTGAGTAGTGATAACGGATCAACCCTTCCTCACCCCTGACAGGCGCCCACATCGTCCCTGAGAACAGGTGCGGATGGGCCCCTTCATGATGCAGTCGCTCCAAGGTCCGGCCAGGCCTGGCGGGGCTGACGGGAAGGGGTGTGGGATGCATCTGGTCTCATCCTCAGGAAGGAGGCTCAGGGACCTTTCTGGGAGTCCCCAGGCCTGGCAGCAGCTGAGCTGCATGGCCCGATTCCAGCCCTAGGTGGCACCTTTGCGCCATGCATTGGGTGGCCTGGGTCTGGCGCCTTGATGCATGAACCAGCTGAGGCTCTGCGCTGGGCAAGTCTTGCTCTTTCACCACGTCCTGCCACGGCACAGGGTGCTCCTGAGGTGCAGCAAAAACCCTTGTCTGGATACTGCCCCCTTTTCACTCTGCGGGACAAGGGCTGAGAGGAACCTGTCCCCCCCGGGAACAAGCAGACACAGAGATCCAGCACAATCTGATCCTGCCAGGCTACGAACACCAAGTGTCCAGGCAGTGCCATTCCCTTGGACTCCCCAGCAAGCTGCTTCCAACGGCAAACGCCGGCCACCTCTGCATCCCGCCAGCTGGGCCGCGCGGACACACAGTACTGGGGGATGTGGAAGCACCTGCACAGAACTGCTGGGCAGGCTGGGGGGAGATCAGAGCAGGGCTGAGCATCGGATGCACCTTCCACCGCCAGGTGTGGAGGGGGTGGGAGAGGCAGCGTACTCAGAGCCCAGAGCCTTCACTTCAGGGGAAAACTCAACCGGTACCACGACAAACTAGCCAGTCCCACCAAAGTCAGTTAGCCCCTGGCCCACTTGTGTCTGTATCCCCATTTTAGAAGGGAACTGATTCAAGGTCACACAGAGAGTCAGTGGCAGCTGGAACAGAACCCAGGACTCCTCACCCCCATGTCCTTGCTCCATGCTCTAAACCAGGGTTCTTAGCACACACACACACATACACACACAACCTCCCTCCCATGTAATGGTATGGGAAAGGCAGGGTGGTCAGAGCCCCAGGTTGAGAACTGTGCTACCCCTGCCCTGGCCGAGATCCAAGCCATGGGCACACTGGCTGAGTTATCTTAGACTCACAGATTGCAAGGCTAAAAGGTACCATTAGACCTTCTAATCTGAGCCCCTATAAAGCACAGGCCAAAGATCTGCCCCCAGAAAATTCCCATAGCAGGGCCCAGAATCGATTCCTGTAGGACCCCACTGGAAACACACTTGCTCAATGATGATTCTCCATTTACAGTTACATTTTGAGACCTATCAGTTAGCCAGTTTTTAATCCATTTCATGTGTGCCAGGTTAATTTTATATCATTCTAGTTATTAATCAAAATGTGCAGTACTAGTCAAATGCTTTACAGAAGTCTATTACATCAGCATTATGACATTTATCTACTGAACTTTTAAAGTCATCAGAAAAGATATCAAGTTAGCCTGGCAAGATCTATTTTCCATAAGCCTGCATTGATTTGCATTAATTGCATAGCTCTTCTTTAATTCTTTATTAATCAAGTCCCATATTAGTCACTCCATTTTCTTGCCCAGGAATGATGTCAGGTTTACAAGCCTATAATTACCCAGGACATCCTGTTCACCCTTTAAAAATATTGACACAACGTTAGCTTTCTTCCAGTTTTCTGGACCTTACCCAGTGCTCCCAGACGTACTGAAAATCAACATTAATGGTCCAGCCAGCTCCTCAACTAGCTCTTTAAAACTACTGCATGCAAGTTATCTGGACATGCTGATTTTAAAATGTCTGACTTTAGCAGCTTCTGCTTTATATCCTCCAGCGATACTAGTGGAATGGAAAGAGTGTTAGTATCACCCTATGATGAGACTATATCATGTTTTCCTGCAAATACAGAACAGAAATGTTTATTGAATACTTCTGGGGTTTTTTCTGCATTATTATTCATAATTCTACCATTTCCAGGTAGTAAAAGACCGAAACCATTGTCAGGATTTCTTTTTGTTCCAAATATACTTACAAAACTCCTTATTGTCATGAACTCTGCTGGCCATAGAGTTCTCCTTGTGTCTGTTTGCTTCCCTTATCAATTTTCTACAATTCCTAGCTTCTGATTTATATTCATTACTATAAACTTCCCCTTTCTTACATGTATTTTTATAGCTTCACTTTCCCTCTAAGTCAGATTTTTTCCCCCACCATAAAGGCCATCTTCCTTGGGTGTGAGGTTGTGGCTTTATGGACATACAGTAAAATGCACTTAAATTATTCCCAATTAGCATCCACATTTGTCCTATTAAATTCTTCCTCCCAGCTGATTTATTTCCATCATCTCCTGCTGAGACACCCCCATGTCTGCTGTCACAATGTGGGGGTGTTTCCTTCATAGAATATCAGGGTTGGAAGGGACCTCAGGAGGTCATCTGGTCCAACCACCTGCTCAAAGCAGGACCAATCCCCAATTAAATCATCCCAGCCAGGGCTTTGTCAAGAATGACTTTAAAAACCTCTAAGGAAGGAGATTTTACCACCTCTGTAGGTAACCCATTCCGGTGCTTCACCACCCTCTTAGTGAAAAAGTTTTTCCTACTATCCAACCTAAACCTTCCCCACTGCAACTGGAGACCATTACTCCTTGTTCTGTCATCTGTTACCACTGAGAACAGTCTAGATCCATCTTCTTTGGAACCCCCTTTCAGGTAGTTGAAAGCAGCTATCAAATCTCCCCTCAGTGTTCTCTTCTATGGACCCAGTTCTCTCAGCCTCTCCTCATAAGTCATGTGCTCCAGGCCCCTAATCATTTTTGTTGCCCTCCTCTGGACTCTTTCCAATTTTTCCACATCCTTCTTGTACTATGGGCCCCAAAACTGGACACAGTACTCCAGATGAGGCCTTACCAATGTTGAGTAGAGGGGAACAATCATGTCCCTCAATCTGCTGGCAATGCCCCTACTTATACAGTCCAAAATGCCGTTAGCCTTCTTGGAAATAAGGGCACACTGTTGACTCATATCCAGCTTCCATTCACTGTAACCCCTAGGTCCTTTTCTGCAGAACTGCTTCCTAGCCATTCGGTTCCTAGTCTGTAGCAGTGCATGGGATTCTTCCATCCTAAGTGCAGGACTCTGCACTTGTCCTTGTTGAACGGCATCAAATTTCTTTTGGCCCAATCCTCTAATTTGTCTAGGTCCCTCTGTATCCTATCCCTACTCTGCAGTGTATCTACCACTCCTCCCAGTTTAGTGTCATCTGCAAACTTGCTGAGGGTGCAGTCCACACCATCCTCCAGATCACTGATAAAGATATTGAATAAAACCGGCTCCAGGCACTCCGCTTGATACCGGCTGCCAACTAGACATGGAGCCATTGATCACGACATGTTGAGTCCGATGATCTAGCCAGCTTTCTAGCCACCTTATGGTCCATTCATCCAGCCCATAGTACTTTAACTTACCGGCAAGAATACTGTGGGAGACCGTATCAAAAGCTTTGCTAAAGTCAAGGAATAGCACATCCACTGCTTTCCCCTCATCCACAGAGCCAGTTATCTCATCGTAGAAGGCAATTAGGTTAGTCAGGCCTGACTTGCCCTTGGTGAATCCATGCTGACTGTTCCTGATCACTTTCCTCTCCTCTAAGTGCTTCAGAATTGATTCCTTGAGGACCTGCTCCATGATTTTTCCAGGGACTGAGGTGAGGCTGACTGGCCTCTAGTTTCCCAGATCCTCCTTCTTCTCTTTTTTAAAGATGGGCACTACATTAGCCTTTTTCCAGTCATCCGGGACCTCCCCCGATCACTATGAGTTTTCAAAGATCATGGCCAATGGCTCTGCAATCACATCTGCCAACTCCTTTAGCACCCTCGGATGCAGCACATCTGGATCCATGGACTTGTGCTCATCCAGCTTTTCTAAATGGTCCTGAACCACTTCTTTCTCCACAGAGGGCTGCTCACCTCCTCCCCATGCTGTGCTGCCCACTGCAGTAGTCTGGGAGCTGATCTTGCACGTGAAGACAGAGGCAAAAAAAACATTGAGTACATTTGTTTTTTCCACATCCTCTGTCACTAGGTTGCCTCCCTCATTCAGTAAGAGGAACCACATTTTCCTTGACTTTTTTCTTGTTGCTAACATATCTGAAGAAACCCTTATTGTTGCAGCTAGCAAGGGATGTTAAATGTAACTCCTAGTATGATTTAGCCTTCCTGATTTCACTCCTGCATGTCTGAGCAATATTTTTGTATTGCTCCCTAGTCATTTGTCCAGTCTTCCACCTCTTGTAAGCTTCTTTTCTGCATTTAAGATCAGCAAGTATTTCTCTGTTAAGCCAAGCTGGTTGCCTGCCATATTTACTATTCTTTCTACACATCGGGATGGTTTGTTCCTGCAACCTCAGTAAGGATTCTTTAAAATACAGCCAGCTCTCCTGGATTCCTTTCCCCCTCATGTTATTCTCCCAGAGGATCCTGCCCATCAGTTCCCTGAGGGAGTCAAAGTCTGCTTTTCTGAAGTCCAGGATCTGTATTCTGCTGCTCTCCTTTCTTCCCTGTGTCCGGATCCTGAACTCGACCATCTTGTGGTCACTGCCTCCCAGGTTCCCATCCACTTTTGCTTCCACTACTAATTCTTCACAGTTTGTGAGCAGCAGGTCAAGAAAAGCTCTGCCCCTAGTTGGTTCCTCCAGCACTTGCACTAAGAAATTGTCCCCTACACTTTCCAAAAACTTCCTGGATTGTCTGTGCACCGCTGTATTGCCCTCCCAACAGGTATCAGGGTGATTGAAGTCTCCCATGAGAACCACGGCTTGTGATCTAGTAACTTCTCTCATCTCATCCCCCTGGTGTGGTGGTGTGTAGCAGACTCCCACCACAACATCAGCCTGGTTGCTCACACTTCAAAACTTAAATCAGAGACTCTCAGGTTTTTCTGCAGTTTCATACCGGAGTTCTGAGCAGTCATACTGCTCTCTTACATACAGTGCAACTCCCCCACCCTTTCTGCCCTGCCTGTCCTTCCTGAACAGTTTATATCCTTGTTTTCCTATGGGGGCGTTTCCTTGGTTTTCCTAGAGGGGCCATGCAGAGGGGGTGGGACTTAGTTTCTCGGGGTGTTACCGATTTAGCAAGGCGATGGGAGGGGGAGTTTGTTATTACAGAGGACCAGCGAAGGAACTTGGGACCCCAGCCACTGGCGTGGAGAATGGAGACCCTGGTGACCTCGTGACCCAGAGGCCAGCAGAGGAGTCGAAGCCAGTTCTGGCCAGTAGGAGAACAATGGGCTGCAAGGAGAGGACCCTGGTGACCCGACCAACCAGTTCTAGCCAGAGGGGGCCAGAGGACAAGAGGGGAGAGGAGGCCTTGACGACTCGGTTTACCACCCTGTTTACTTGGAGAGAAGACAATGGACAGAGGCGGGATTTGGGGCTGATGATATCAGCTGCCCAGATGGAAGCAGCGGGGCTCTGGGGTGGAGAGAGGAAGCAAGCAAGGACAGGGGAGACGTGGTTGTGCTGGGCTGAAGGTGGCCAGGCCGGAGGGCCCTGGGAGTTCCTGTGCTATGTTCGATGCTCAATAAACCCTCCTGTTTTATGCTGGCTGAGAGTCACTCTGGTCTAGAGAGCAGGGGGGCATCGTCCGCTTCGGGGGTGGAAGCCCCAGGGGCCCCGAGCAAGGGGACTCCCTTTAGGGGACCCACGGCAAGAAACAGGCGTGCTAAGGCTCAGAGAGGTGCGGTTCCAGGAGGTGGAGGGGCTGACCCCGACAGGGAGTGGACCCCCAGAGCAGGGCTGTCTCACTGAAAGGGGCACCCCCTATGGACCGCACAGGGCCAAAAGTGGGTATGTTCTGTATGTCCGTGACACCTGCCCCCCGCACTTATGCAGGGCTCTAGTGCAGACAGGCCTCCTGCCTAGAGCTGATTGGGCCAAGTCTTTAGCAGACAACAATGGCACCCCAGTGGTAGTGATTATTCCTGTGCCAAGGGCTCATTCCCGCAGAACCATGCACCCTCGGGTGCCATCCAGGGCCACACCAAAGGGGGTAACTGGTGTGGGCTCCCCTGCCTCTCTGTAGCTGGCATGAAATAAGCACTAAGATGACTGCTCTGACCATCAGGCTACAGAGTCATTCTGGCCTGAGATGGACAGCCCTGGGGAGGGGGCTCGGGCAGGTCTCGGTGGAGCAGCTCCTCACACCACTCAGCCCCCAGGGGAGGTTTTGGGAACAAACTGATAAACTAAACAGTAATAAGTCACCAGGCCCAGATTGTATTCGCCAAAGAGTTTTGAAGGAACACAGATATGAAACTGGAGAACTATAACTGTGGTTTGTAACCTATCGTTAACCCAGCTTCTGCACCAGATGACTGGAGACTAGCTAATCCGATGATATTTAAAAAAAAAAAAAAGGGTTCCAGAGATGATTCCGGCTATTACAGGCCAGTAAGCCCCACTTCATACCAAGCAAATTGGTAAAAAAAAAAAAAAACAAAACTATAGCAAAGAACATAATTATCAGACACACAGATGAGCATGATTTGTTAAGGAAGAGTCAACTTGATTTTTGTAAGAGGAAATCATCCCTCATTAATCTATTAGAATTCTTTGAAAGGGGTCAACAAACATGTGGACAAGGGTGATCCAGTGAATATAGTGTCGTTAGAGTTTCAGAAAGCCTTTGACAAGGTCCCTCAACAAAGGTGCTTAAGAAAAATAAGCAATTTTGGGGCAAGAGGGAAGGTGCTCCAATACCCTCAACAACAATCAATAACTGATTACAAGATAGGAAACGAAGAGTAGGAATAAATGGTCAGTTTTCAGAATTGAGAGAGGTAAAGTGTTATCCCCCAGAAGTCTGTATTGGGACCAGTGCATAAATTATCTGGAAAAAGGGGTAAACAGTGAGATGGTAAAATTTGCAGATGATACAAAACTACTCAAGATAGTTAAGTCCAAAGCAGACTCTGAAAAGTTACAAAGGGATCTCACCAAACTGGGTGACTAGGCAACAAAATGGCAGATGAAATTCAATATTGATAAATGCAAAGTGATGCACATTGAAAAACATAATCCCAACTATACATACAAAATCATGGGGTCTAAATTATCTGCTCCCTGTCAATAAACAAATTTTGGAGTCATCGTGGATAGCTCTCAGAAAACATGAATATACAGCGGCAGTCAAAAAAGCTAACAGAATGTCAGGAATCATTAGGAAAGGCATCGAAAATAAGATGGAAAATATCCATATAAATCCATGGTACGCCCACATCTTGATTACTGAGTGGAGATGTGGTCATCCCATCTCAAAAAAGATATATTAGTGTAACCATTCTGCCAGCCCGAGCTGACAGCAGCAAGGGCCTGGTTCAGTACATAGAGGTTCCCTTTCAACAATACAATGCATGCTTGAGCCCCCACCCAGTGACCTGGGAAAATCCTACACACACCCCTGGGTGCCTCAAAGGGACAATACTTCCCCTCTTGCAAGCACAGAGTCTCAGTGTAGCAAAAATCAACATGAGGTAAACAACATCAGTATTAAATTGGAAAAACACCATAACTAGGATTCATAAACACAAATCATGAACCAGAAGACACTTCCCCCACCCCCACCCCCCGGCAGCAACCCAGAAGTCATCCCTCCCACATTTCTACCCCCGTCAGTGCAGCTCTCCAGAGTTCATCTGCAAAGTTTACCTCACAGCCGGGGTGAAATGGGGGAAGGGTGGAGGACTTTACACGCTCTGCTTCTCACACCTCTGCATGTGGCTCAGCTTCAAACTTCACCACGAGCTGCTCCTCTCTACCAGCCATCCTCCCACTTAGCACAGCTCTCAGTGACTTCAGCTCTGCAGTGATTTCAGCTATTACTAAGGATTAATCCTGCATCAGTCCTGAGGCTACAGCAAGGGGATGCCAGCAGACAGAAGACGGGGGGTGCGTGGGAAGAAGGACACATCCCTGCCCCTGCCAGTAGCTGCACCTAATAGCACAACCTCTTCCTCCCTGGGACAGGAGAAGCTGCCACGCCGTGGAAACAACTGGACAATGAAGTAGCTGAGGGGCGAGTCCAGGCAAGCTGCCCTTCTGGCGAGGCGAGCGACGAGAGAGGATACATCAGGCAGCTGCCCGTCGCTGCCGGAGTTAGTCCAGTTAATGATGGGGGGACAAAGGACCGAGCGGTCGGTCAGGCCTGGAGGGACACCTGCTGCAGCGGGGATCCCCAGAGCCAGGCAGGGGCCGGGGTGCAAGAGAAGAGGAGCGCTCCCAGGCGGCTCAGAGCCAGGCTCACAGGTTGCCCTGGGTGTAGTCGTAATACTCTGTGGAGAGAAAGGGGAGGTAGGGGGAGTGCAGCAAGGGGGTAGCCTGTGGCCCTGCCCTTCCCTTCCGGGTGTCAGAGGGATGCAAGGCCAGTGGGACCCCAAGGCCAGGACTGGAGGGATTCAGACTGGCTGTGTGGCCATGGGAGCAGGACCCACGGGGAGCAGGCAGGGACACCAGCAGGAAGGCTCCTGCCCTACAGGGTTGAGCTGCAGGCTGGAGCTAATCTACATCTACCGACCCCGCGCCTGGTCCTTGGGGCTGTTGCTGTTCGGATCCCAGACCCGGGGAAGGCGAGTGCTGTGTACATGGGCTGGCCCAATCGCACGGGGCGTGGGAGGTGTAAGGCCTGGGCTAGCAGCTGGGGAGGTGGCAGTTACAGCGCTGCGGAGGCTGAAGGAGGAGATGGGATGGGCCCCTCACAATCCCCATCAGGCAGGGGGGAGCCACAATGGGAGGGGTTTGTCTGCAGCTGGAGGGAGAGATGGCCACCTCTGCTGAGGGCAGGCTCGGGCAGGGAAGGGCGTCCTTACCCGCGGCTGGTGGGACGTCGGCTCCCACTGTCCCCGTGGCGCTGGGCGGCGGGGGTGGAGGGACCACTTTGCTGTGGAAACAAAGTGAGGGCAGGGAGTGAGCAGCGATCCGGGGGGCAAAGGGAAGCTCCCCATCCCACGAAACCAGCCAAACCACCGCGGCCCGCAGGGGCTAGTGGATGGAACAGTTTCGAGAGTCCTGGAGGCCGAGAGCCCAGGCAGAGAAGACCCTCGGGCTCACCCAGTAGGAAGGCCCTGTCCAGCACTCCCCCCGGCTCTCAAATCTCCTCCCCCAACCCAGGGCATAGCCCAACTCCCAGTGATGCTTCACCGGTCACCCAATGTGCTAGTTACTGCAGCAGCACTCAGGGGCCCCACCTAGGCGAGGAGCCCTGTTGTGCCCGGTGCTGCACATGCACGTATGCGCACACACACACATACACACACTGTTGCACCAAGTGCTGCACACACACACTGTTGTGCCAGGGTGCTGCACGCACACACAGACACAAACACACACAGACACTGTTGTGCCAGGTGCTGCGAGCACATGCACGCACAAACACACACATACAGAGTTGTGCCAGGTACTGCCCACACATACACACTGTTGTGTGCACACACATATTCACACACACAGTCAGAGCCACTCCCTGCCCCAAGGAGCTCACAATGTGAACAGAGAAGACAAAGGGCAGGCTAGGGGAACGTTCCATCCCTACTTTACAGCTGGGAAACCAAGGCACAGAGATGAAGTGAGTAGCCCAGCATTTCCCAAGGAGTCTCTGTCAGGGCCAGGAGTCAAACCTGGATCTCCTGAGTCCCAGCCCAGTGCCTAGCCACAAGGATATAAATATCCAAGGTGCGAGTCTGGTTAGTTACATCTTATAAAATTAGCTGCCCTGTGGCCCCAGGTCCCACTGTCCGAGTTCCCAGCTGCTCTTCTTCACCCCTGGTGGCAAGGATTAAACTGGTCGTGTAAACAAGATGCCTGAAAGTTGGGTTCATGGCGCTCCCCGGGAAACTTCATGTTTTTGTTAAAAAACTGAATGTCCCCAAAACAAAAATGTATCTGTGTCTGTCCTGTGCAGCTCGGTTTCCACATGCCCCCATTTCCTTCTATGGACCGGGCTACATCTCCCACAATGTACGGGGGGGCCTCACACACCCCTCTCTCCAGACAGACCCCCTGCTGGTGCCCAGTCTGAGATTTTAATCTGCACCTTGGAATGCCCCCCATCCCCGCAGTCTGTCTCCCACCTGCAGCCCTCTCTGCCTCCATGGAAGGGACTGGCCCAGGGGCTGAGTGGGAGGAGGCAGGGCCCAGGAGCGGGAGGAGCTGGTGACAGTGGCCCATGGGATTCCAACCCGGGAGGAGGGGAGGTAGTTAATTAAATGGGAGAATTTACTGGAATTCCTGGATTTCCTGCAGCTGGCTCCGCCCATCTCCCGCTCTGACGCGGCTAGGACCAGGGTGTTTCCCACCTTTCCTGCTTGTCTGATAAACCCACCATCCCCCTTCTCTGCCCATGGCACCAGCGTCTCCTCGCTCTGCTGGCCCAGCTCCCCAGCGCTCAGCACCTGGCTCCGGAGGCCTCCTGTGCCTGGCTCCCCACCGATGGTGCATGATCATTACTCACTCATCCCGAGTCCCGCCTCCTGGGGCTGGCTGTGGGTCCAGACCGACGTGGCGTATGCTAGGGGGCTCCTGTGCCCATGCTGGAGGCTGTGCCAGGGGCTGCCATGGAGTGCCGGGCGTGGCGCTGGGGTATGGTGCGTAGTGGTGATGGAACACCAGATCTGCTTCGTCATCTTCAGGGTGCAGAGGGACCACGTTCACCTGCAGGGAAGGAATAAAAAGGCACTTTGGGGTGTCTCCTTGTCCTTGGCCACGACCGCTACCCCTGGAGCTTTCCCTGACTCTTGGTAACTGAGTTTAGAGAATTGATTCCTAAGGCCAGCAAGATGCCCCCACGCTCACAGGCTCTGCAGCTCACAGCTAGGCTTGCCTGCCGCTCTTACAGCTTATGGCTGGTGACCTGATCATAGAAGATTAGGGTTGGAAGAGACCTCAGGGGGTCCTCTAGTCCAACCCCCTACTGAAAGCAGGACCAACCCCAACTAAATTATCCCAGCCAGGGATCTGTCAAGCCTGACCTTAAAAACCTCTAAGGAAGGAGATTTCACCATCTCCCTAGGTAACCCATTCCAGTGCTTCACCACCCTCCTAGGGAAATAGTGTTTCCTAATATCCAACCTAAACCTCCCCCACTGCAACTTGAGACCATTACTCTTTGTTCTGTCATCTGCCACCACTGAGAACAGCCGAGTTCCATCTTCTTTGGAACCCCCTTCAGGTAGTTGAAAGCAGCTATCAAATCCCCCTCAGTCTTCTCTTCTGCAGACTAAACAAGCCCAGTTCCCTCAGCCTCTCCTGATAAGTGCTGTGATCTTGTGCTGTAGCATGGGACTGTTATGGGGCCAGCAGTACCTTCCAGGAGCCCAGGCCAGCCCTTAGGGACGCTCTGTGCAGTGACACTGGGCAGCATGGGCTGGGAGCTGGAGAGCCAGAGGGAACCACAGGGTCTGTCTGAGTCCAGCAGCCTCCATAAAAGATCCCCTTTGCGTTTCAGAGAATGTAAGGCCAGCAGGAACCCCAGTGATCACCCAGTCTGACCCCTACACCGCGGGCCCTAGGGATGAATTCACCCCTGATTCAGCTAGAGCAGGGCTTTCAAAAAAACACCCCATCTAGATTTTAAAATGGCCAGGGATGGAGAATCTGCCCAGCCCTTGGTAAGTCGTTCCGATGGCATTCAGCACAGCTGAGCCCGTCCCGCTCTGCCATGCGGGTCACACCTCTGCAGCTGCGGTGAGAGCCCGCTAGGCCCTGGCAGTCCCTTGGGCTCCCTGGACCAGGGGTTGAGCTCTGCAGGCCTTTGGAGATGGAGGGTCTGAGCCAGCCGGGGAGCTCTACTGTGTATTGGGGCTGGGCCCCACGGCTGGCTGGCAGGGGCAGCTGTATCCCATGCAAAGCGCTATGGTGCATGGACACTCATGCTGCAGAGGGAAGCCCTTAAACATCGTGAAATGCCACGTGCCGGTGGTCCACCTCGTGCGTTACGCGGTGCCAGAGGCAGGGGGGTTGGGGGGTGGCAGGGACTCAGGCAGTGAACTCAGGCTTCTTTTTTACTTAGTCAGGTTCTAGGCAGGGGTCTCAAACACACAGCCAGCGAGGTTATTTCCTGTGGCTTGCCAAATTCTCCGTGCCCTGCCCCCCAGTCCCCCTCACCTCCCCGGAGCTATTTCCTGCAGCCCGCCAAGCTCCCCTCTCGCCGCTTCCCCGCCCCGGCACACCGCATCCCTGCTCCTCTGCCTACGTCCAGGTGTTTCCCGTTGCATTCCTCACTCTCTGTCCTCAGAGGAAGAGCCACATGGACAGTGACTCTGGCTGCCTGTTTTGTGTCAGAAGAAGCTGTAAGTGTGGAGTCAGGGGGAATCCATCTCTGGAGTGTCTGGATCCTAACAGGCCATAATAACTGAACAAGAAGACAGAAATCCCCAGTTATGCTGGTAGCCCGGAGAGACTTTTAGGGAATTAACAGACTACTACATCTCTGCTACCATTTGGAATTACAGCCTGTGACTCAGTTATACATATATTGTACCTGCTTTAACCTCGCAATAATTCTCATTCCTTTTTCTTAGCTAATAAACGGTTAGTTACTTTACTATAGGATTGGCTACAGGCATTGTCTTTGGTGTAAGATCAAGGGTACCAATTGATCTGGGGGAAGTGACTGGGCTCTCGGGACTGGAAGCAACCTGAACGTGGTGTGATTTTTGGTCTAAGTGACCATTTATCTCAAAGTCCAGTTTGTTGGGGTGGCAAGATAGATTGGAGAGTCCAAGGGACTGTCTGTGACTTCATGGTCAGACTGGGAGAGAGATCCAGGAGTTCATATTTGTTACCGGCTTGGTGAAATCTGATTAGAGACCACACCACCCGCTGGGGGTGTCTGCCCCGGTTGTGACAGTCTGCCTTGAGGCAGGCGTACATGGTGGTGGATTACTCCAGACAGCATGACAATCTCGTCCCAGTTGGACACACCTACCTGGGCAGCAGCGGGAGCTGGGCTGAATCCAGAGGATGTCAGTGCGGCCATTGTCATGTTGTTCATGATCATCTGATGCATCTGGGCGTTTTGTATCATCATTAACTCTATCAGATCTGCCAAGGGTAAAACAACAACCCCTCACTATAGCGCTGGATGAGAATGAGAGAACAAAGCCATTCAGCTCAGAGCAACAGTCTGTTAGACCAGTGGTCTGCAAACTGGGGTGTGTGCATCCCAGGGGGTGCGCGAGACCACCCACGGGGGTGTGCGGCGCTCTGGTCCCAGAAGCGAAGTGCCGCAGCGGAGACCCGGCCTGGCCCCAGGTGCTGGGTGCCGCGCCACCGTGGAGACCCGGCCCGGCCCCGGGAGCCGGGCGCTGCAGCTGGAGACCCGGCCCCAGGAGCAGGGGCTCCGTGATGTGGCTCCCTGGGACCCGGCCCCAGGAGCAGGCGCCGTGCCGCGCCTGGAGACCCGGCCCGGCTCCGGGAGCCTGGAGACCTGTCCCTGGGAGCCACATCACGGCTGAAGACCCAGCTGAACACCCGGCTCCAGTCCCGGGAGCTGGGCGCCACGCTGCGGCTGAAGACCTGGCCCTGGGAGCTGGGCGCTGCACCACAGCAGAGACTGAAGAGCCGGGCACAACCGGCCCAGCCCCAGGGAGGCAGTTAGGGGACAAGCAGCAGGGGTTCTGAGGGGGGCAGTCTGGTGGGAAGTGGGAGGGAGTGGATGGGGCGGGGCTTCCCCCATGGGCGTGCTTGCTCAATTTTTTTTTTATACTAGGGGTGTGCGGTCAAAAACATTTGGAGACCCCTGAGTTAGACTGATGAACGTGAAGCTATTTGCTGACTGTTGTGCACGCATGGAGCTCCTAGAAGATCAATAACGGGCTGTTAATCATATCTTAGGGGGCATGGCCATTGCTTTGCTGTGTCAGGAATTCCTGTGGCTGGTTTCAGGAATTGCAAGAGTCTGAGCTGATGTCAGCTGCGATCTCTTAAGAGCAGGGGTCTCCAAACTTTATGAGACGAGGGCGATGTTAGATTTTTTGAAGGGGCTTTGCAGGCCAAAGCGACTGTGAAAAAATTCAATATTGGCAAATATATGCAAAATCCGCCCCCTTTGTTCTTCCGGCCGCTGCCGTGCCCCACCCCCTTTACTCCTCTGGCCACTGCCGCGGGGGCATTCATTCCTCCTCACATGGGGCCGCTTGCAGCAGCTCGTGTGGGGGTGGGGCAGCGGCAGCTTCTCCATGTGCCTGCTCAGCTGGAGGGCTGGACAAATCGAAGCCGCAGGCCAGATCCGGCATCCTGGGCCGTAGTTTGGAGACCCCTATCCTAAGAGCATGAAGCCAGATGCCTGGAAACAGCGGCCAGTATGAAAATAGCCTAAGAACAGCTGGAATCTTCAGGAGCCGTTGAGTCAGCAATGTTAACCCAGCTGGGTGATGCTTCCCGGGAATGACCAGGGTTGGGAGGCACCTCGCTACCACCTGCTCCTAGAATGAGGGAGGCTTGTCTGTGCCTGCCAGGGGTCAGCTCTCCACCGGCAATGGCCAACACAAGCCCTTTTCTCTCAGCCTGCCCACTCTGCTGGTTAGCAACAGGCACAAGCCTTGAGCATCCCCCTGGAGTGTCCAGCCCCCGTTTCGCTGGCCACCTGTACAATTCCCAGATCCGCTGTTCCCAAAGGACCAGGACCCCGAGTTACCAGAGACACCACGGGATCACTGCTCCACTCAACTCACAGCACTGGTTCATGGTGAAACCAAGTGTAAGCTTATTTAACAGAGATTCAGGTAATAGCAAGTGGATAGAAGTTTTGGAAACAACTGGTTCCATCTTTTTAAAAAAGTCATCCCATGCCTTCTAGACCTTAGACTATCTAACAAGCTATTCTCCTGTCTCCAGAGGTTAGCGCAACCAGACTCTTCCGCCCAGAGTTTAACAGACAGGCTGGCCCTCCATTCTGAAGACAAGCATGCTGACAGCTTGTCCGCTAGGTAGGTACCAGGTGTGTCTCTCTTTATTCTCCAAAGATGCCAAACTAAGGGCTTGTCTACACTTGAAATGCTACAGCGGCACAGCTGCGCCTCTGGTGCTCCAGTGTAGACACTACCTAGAGCAACGGGAGGGGTCTTCCTGTTGGTGTAGGGGAGCCACCTCCCCAAGAGATGGCCGCTAGCATCTTGTCCACACTACACAGTTTCGTCAATGCAAATTATACCGACAATCAAAAACTGGTATAATTACAACACTTGTGCACGTTCGCCCAGCGCTCCTTCTGTCGGTGCAGCATGTCCACAGTTGGTGCTCTAGCGTCAACAGAGAGAGCAGTGCCCTGTTTGGCTTCTTTCGGACGGATAAAGATATCCATATAAGCCATTGTTCTGGTTGGCCTTTAGCATGAGAATTTCAGCCCAACTATTTGTTAGTGTTGCGGAACTTGCAGGGAAGGTTTTGTGTTTTACAGTCTCCTACCTTCTCGGACATGTCCCGGCCTTACAGGCTGACTGAAAGGAGACAGGATCCCAGGGATCTGCTGAAATATTGTCATCGGCTGTTGGGGCATCTAGAAAACAATGGAGAGAGCAACTAATATGAGACGGCTGCGGGGTTGGAGGAGGAAGGACTGGGAGCGGGGGTGATTGGAGGAGGTGGGCTGGGGGTGGGAGGAGAGGAAGAGTGACTAAGCCCCAGCCTGAGCCTCATCCCACCCCTCTGGAGGGCGAGCCCCACACTGCTGCAGCCCGCAGCACACACGTGTCAGGAAGTCTCAGCACAGGGCAATGGGCGACGGCTCCGGACAGGGCCTTGCACCCTGCAGAGCCAGGAGCAGTCGGGGGGAATCTCACAAGGAGGCCTAGTCTCAGCCCAAACCGCCACCCCACCCATCCGACCTCATCCCACCCCAACCTGCCCTCACCCCAATCCCAACCGCCCCTCGTCCCCCCTCACCCCAACCTGCCCTCACCCCAATCCCAACCGCCCCTCGTCCCCCCTCACCCCAACCTGCCCTCACCCCATTCCCAACCGCCCCTCGTCCCCCCTCACCCCAACCTGCCCTCACCCCAATCCCAACCGCCCCTCG